>CASHTC010001181.1:563093-608093 GCA_949357725.1 Hyperoplus immaculatus
CAAGAAAAGCTTTTCTCTTAATACAATATTAGAGAAGGCAATTCATCTGTTGATTGTCTTTAATGATCATCACAAAAGTAGGAAGTGATTAGCAAACTCTGAGTAGCAAACTCAGATGTGCATATAAATATATTTTTGAAATTCACACATGGGTATGTACGTAAAAAAAATGCATCGAGATGCATTGAGAATCGATTTTGAATCGAATCGTTGACCTCTGAATCAGAATCGAATCGAATCGTGAGGTGCCAAGAGATTCCCAGCCCTACTGGTCGGCCACCTTTCCTCTAGGCCATCCTACCAAAGTGCAAAACAAAATTAAACTTACTCTTGAGTCTGCTTATAAAATACACTCATACTCTCATTGAAACATATAGACACAGTATAACTTGAAAAAATACCTTAGGCAGGCATTCACACGATGCCTTCTTATCTGTGTAGAAATATGCAACAATCTAAAACAGCTAAAACCAAAATATTGCAAAAAATACTGTTAATGAATTTTACTTTATTATTTTATGGCAAACATGGTGTACAGAATATTACAAAACAAACAGCGTCATGAGAAAAAAATATATAAAAATGTTTTATTTGTATCATAAAACTCTCTCACACACACATACACATACACACACACACACACACACACACACACACACACACACACACACACACACACACAGCTCATTGGTAGTTTCCTTTTATAGTAGTTTCCGTAACACTTAAAACATAAAGGACTGTGATGAGATCGTTCATGAAGTTCTGTCTCGTTTGTTTGATGTAAAAACAGCAACAACAAATCAGATATCACATATAAATGAATGATCTTTTCATTGCTAGTTAAAGTTGCTCTGAGGAACTTTTAAATATTTCTGAAACAGTCTCATTTTTCCTCTGATGATCATAAATTACATGTAACAGCAAACGAGACCATCAGTGCAAAGAATGATATTTTTATATAGTTTTTCTTAATGCCTTTGTCATGGGGTATATACGCTCACCCAGGAACAACAGCTGGCGAAGTAAAAACACTACTGCTTTAGTCCAAAGGGGGGCGCTAGAATTAACACACACTGAAAGTTCCTCGGGGCACCTTTAAGTGAGGGTTGGATCTTCCCTTAACTGCTTGTGACACACTAGAACCAGCTGGTATTTTTTTACTGACGTTTTTTTCCTTTGTCATTGGAGTGGAAAAATGGTTTCAATCTCTCTGCTTGTGGCGTATGACTTCTAGCTATGTGTGTGTGTGTGTGTGTGTGTGTGTGTGTGTGTGTGTGTGTGTGTGTGTGTCTGAGCTCATTTTTTTATTGTTTAGGAGTGAATGGTAAACACAATGTTTCTCTGTTGGCGCGTTGATGATGTTCTATGACAACGCATCACACTTTCACCAGCTGCTTGCTTTTACACACACATGCACACACACACACACACACACACACACACTGACTGATAATTGAAAACAAGAAACCTTCATGTTGTTTGTCATGATCACACCTACATCACCATGAATGTACGAGAGATGTCGAATTTTTCTTCCCATGAGTCTGAAGTCAATTTCACCATTCAACACGTGTTTGGGACGGGGGCGGGAATCATAACTAAAGACAGGTCGTTTTTCTTTACAATCAAAAATGTGCTTTTTCTTACATACGCTCCCTTCAGCCTGCAAACAGCCAATCAATGACACCAAAACGAAAATCAACTCGGCGATGGAGAAAGTGGCGTTGCATGAACACATAAGCGCAAACGACCGAAGCATTAAGTTAACTGAACTTCTAGTGCGAAATAAACAATAAAACATTTTCAGGGTAGAGAGAGGATGTAATAGAAAGAAACGTGCGTGGTCTGTAAGGCTTGCAAAATAGTAATGAAATAAAGCATAGCATATAGCATAGCATATAGCATAGAGCGGGGAAAAAGCTTTTGAGTTAAGGCGAGGCACTGCAGGAGAATAGAGTACAATGTTCAACTTAGAGATATAATCACAAAACTTTGTCATTTCATCAGTGACGTAAAAAAATAAAATAAAATAAAATTGTTTCAGAAATATTTGAATAAATATGTAAATGTTTCAATATCCAACTACTTAAGGCAAGGCAAGGCAAGGCAAGTTTATTTATATAGCACAATTCAGACACAAGGCCACTCAAAGTGCTTTACAGGGGCAAGATTAGAATACATAAAACACATTATAAAACATTTAAAAGCGAATAAAAGAAGCAAAAAAAAAAATTTAAAAAAAAATTTAAAATGAAAACTCGATTTAAAAACATTTAAAAGCAAATAAAAGAAGCAAATAAAATGAAAATTGCAGGTTAAAATGGAAACAAAAAAGTCTTCAGACTCGATTTAAAAGAACTGAGAGTTGCAGCAGACCTCAAGTTCTCTGGGAGTTTGTTCCAGAGATTTGGTGCATAATAACTAAAAGCTGCTTCTCCTTGTTTAGTCTTAACTCTGGGGACTGTAAGTAGACCTGTCCCAGACGACCTAAGGGCTCTGGACGGTTCATAACGTATCAGCAGATCAGTAATGTATTTTGGCCCTAAACCATTTAGTGCTTTATAAACCAACATCAGTATTTTGAAATCAATTCTTTGAGTGACAGGAAGCCAGTGTAAAGACCTCAGAACTGGGGTAATGTGATCTACTTTTTTGGTCCTAGTGAGGACTCGGGCAGCAGCGTTCTGAATTAGCTGAAGCTGTCTGATAGATTTTTTTGGAAGGCCAGCAAGGACACTGTTACAGTAGTCAAGTCTACTAAAGATAAATGCATGGACAAGTTTTTCTAAATCTTGCTGAGACATAAGCCCTTTAATTCTTGATATGTTTTTTAGGTGGTAGTAGGCTGATTTATTAATTGATTTTATGTGTTTCTTGAAATTCAAGTCGGAGTCTATAACAACACCAAGATTTCTGGCTTGGGGTGTGGTTTCTAACATAATGGATGTGAGCTGTGCGCTGACTTTTAATTGTTCATCTTTGGCACCAAAGACAATTACTTCAGTTTTATCGTTGTTTAATTGAAGGAAATTTTGGCACATCCAATCATTGATTTGTTCAATGCACTTACTCAGTGCCTGTATCGGACTGTAGTCTCCTGGTGATATGGTTATGTAAATTTGCGTGTCGTCTGCATAATTATGGTAGCATAATTTGTTCTTATTCATAATCTGAGCTAGTGGGAGCATGTAGATGTTAAATAGAAGAGGGCCAAGAATGGAACCTTGGGGGACCCCGCATTCAATATTTGTCCGCTCAGATGTGAAATTGCCTATTGACACATAGTAGTCTCTATCCTTTAAGTAGGATTCAAACCAGCTTAGTACAGTTCCAGAAAGTCCAACCCAGTTTGCTAGTCGATCTAGTAATATGCTGTGGTCAACTGTGTCAAAAGCGGCACTGAGATCCAGTAAAACTAAGACAGAACTTTTGCCACTGTCTGTGTTTAAATGGATGTCATTGAGGACCTTAACCAGAGCAGTCTCAGTACTGTGGTGTTGTCGAAATCCTGACTGGAAGACATCAAAGCAGTTATTCATTGCTAAGTAGTTATTTAGCTGTTGATAAACAGCTTTTTCAATGATTTTGCTTAAAAATGGTAGGTTAGATATGGGCCTATAATTGTTCATGAGTGATGTATCAAGATTGTTCTTTTTTAGGAGTGGCTTGATGACTGCTGTTTTCAGGGCCTGTGGGAATACACCTGTCTGAAGGGACATGTTGACAATTGGTAGAACATCTGAGGCCATACAGCTAAAAACAGTTTTAAAGAAGCCTGTGGGCAGAATGTCAAGGCAACAGGATGAGGAGTTCAGGTGTTGTATAATGTCCTCCAGGTTTTTGTGGTTTATAAGATAAAATTCTGTCATTGCATTTGAATTGATTTTAAGAGGGAACACATATGTTGAACTTGGTATTGATGCAGTGACAGCTTGTCTAATTTTGTGAATTTTCTCAGTAAAGAAGGAGGCAAATTCATTGCAGGCCCTCGTGGAAAGATGCTCAGACGCTACTGGCACAGGAGGGTTTGTTAATCTGTCGACAGTAGCAAACAGGGCACGTGCATTGTTGTTGTTTTTGGTGATGATGTCAGAAAAGAAAGAATGCCTTGCATTTCTCAGTTCTGAGTTAAACGTGCACAGTTTCTCCTTGAAGATGTCATAATGAACCTGGAGATTTGTTTTTCGCCACCTGCGTTCTGCTTTACGGCACTCTCTTCTTTCTATTCTGACCTGCGGGGCATTTCTCCAAGGAGATCTTTTCTTACCAGAGACAACCTTCATCTTAGTGGGCGCAATAGCATCTATAACACTTGTAAGTTTGCCGTTAAAGTTGTCTAAGAGCTCCTTAACTGAGTTACAGGGGAGGGGTGGTATCGAAGAAAATGCTTGATGAATGTTTCACTGGTATTTTCTGTAATATACCGCTTTTTGATTATTTTTGATTGATCAATTGTGTGCACAGACATTTTACTATCAAAAAATAAACAGGAATGGTCCGTGAGGGGACCCATATCCGCCACTGTACTTATGCAACATAAATCTATCTGTTGGTTAAAGCCAAATGTTTACGTATTCTTTACAACATATAATAGTGTCCAAAGTCTGAGCTAGACATATTTTGAATACAGTCCTTTTTTACTTTTTTGAATCAACAAATACTATGTTCATGTCTTAAAAATGCATTTTCATCATGTTTTTTTTAGAAGAAAGTGTCTCATAAATCAGACAATGGCCAACCTGTGAACAAACCCTTCTGTATTAACCTTCAGAATAGAGCTAAGTCTCAAAAATTACGAGTGCTTGAAAAAATACATGTTTTTGCCTGCTGTGTCTCGCCTTAAGTGTGTGTGTGTGTGTGTGTGCGTGTGTGTGTGTGTGTGTGTGTGTGTTCGTATTAAATCATCAGGATTTAACCTCTGGGGAGTCTGAAATATGCACAACTGATTTCGTAAGGCGAATGTGGAATCATTGAATTAATTTTTTTTTATTATTCATTTTTTTTAATCATTTTTCTTTCAGCAGGATTTTTCTCCATGTGATGATTTTAAATGATTATTTTCCTGATTTTTTTAAAAATTATATTTCAGTTCAGTTGTACATTCATGTGACCATTTGATTTGCTCATGCACTCATTTATTTTTACGCACTAATACGTCAGGTTTGGTCCTCCATACTTCACAGGCTGGACGTTATAACATCCACTAATCATTTTTCACTTTTCCCGCAATAGCACCATAAAACAAAGCACACCGTTTGAGGCCTTAAAAACGTGTGCACATATTTTTTCTTAGTGATATTTTAGCTTCGATATCTTTTTTTAATTTGTATTTTTTCGCCACGGCTATACTCTCAAAGCGAGCTCTTCACGGCCAAGCCAAGCAAAGCCAAACCATCGAGGACTACCATACTCTTTCTTCAATTCTTCCCCCCTTTTTGTCCTGCCCTCCATATATATAACTACTGATGCCTTTGCCCTCCCAAACCCCCAACCCTTACCCCACCCACCCACCCCACCAACCAACCAACCTATCGCTTTTAAAAGTACACAGTATGTCGAGTTTCAATCACCTCGAGGAGACACAGAAAAGAGAAAAGCGCGAGGGTGCCACGGGGACAGCAGACGAAGAAATAAAGTGATGTTTCGGGGTAAGCACAGTTTAGGAATAGTCCTTTACTTCTGTTCATATCCTTCTTTTTGCTTTTCTGTTCAGACATATTTCCTCTCCCTAATTTCTCCTCCGTCGTGTGTCTGTGTTTTGTGTGCGTGACGATCCATCTCTCCGTTGTGTTCCTTGGTTTTTAATTTTTTTTTATTATAATTTTTTTTATTTTTTTTTTGCATCTCCTTCAAAAACTTCAAACTGTCAGTTGTTCGAGACTCAACCTGTTTGTAAACGTAGTGAGAATCGTTATGTGCAGTGTGTTCGTGCTGGTGACTTTGTGTACTTTCAAAACTGCTTATTTTTTTAATGGGGGGGAGTTGTGGGGGTGTTTTTAATCACCAATGTTTTCAGCTAGAGGGGGGATCCATAGCCAGGTGAGAGCAGCCGGATCTCACAGTTTCTCTGAGTTTCTCTCCAACAGATCAGTTCAAATTTCTCCAATCTCTGTCTGTTAGTGGAAGGCAGCCCCTGATTGGTTCATGTAGTCATCAATCTAGCCTCCAGTCAGACCAGACCCGCCCCACTCTGTCTGTTAGTGGAAGGCAGCCCCTGATTGGTTCATGTAGTCATCAATCTAGCCTCCAGTCAGACCGGACCCTCCCCACTTTCTGTCTGTTAGTGGAAGGCAGCCCCTGATTGGTTCATGTAGTCATTAACTTCAACATGGATCGACGAATATGCTCCTGAGATATGGTTGGTCTCACAAAGCTAGATTGATGACCTTCCCCATGAAAGTGGGGAGGGTCCGGTCTGACTGGAGGCTAGATTGATGGCTACATGAACCAATCAGGGGCTGCCTTCCACTAACAGACAGACAGTGGGGAGGGTCTGGTCTGACTGGAGGCTAGATTGATGACTACATGAACCAATCAGGGGCTGCCTTCCACTAACAAACAGAAAGTGGGGAGGGTCCAGTCTGACTGGAGGCTAGATTGATGACTACATGAACCAATCAGGGGCTGCCTTCCACTAACAGACAGAAAGTGGGGAGGGTCCGGTCTGACTGGAGGCTAGATTGATGACTACATGAACCAATCAGGGGCTGCCTTCCACTAACAGAAGGAGATTGAAGTCCACACTCATCTGTGAGAGAGAAACAAAAGTGGAGCTTGCTAGAGATAAGGCTGGTCTCACTAGGCTAGTAGGGAATCTAGGGTCCGTGCATGAAGTGTGATGAATCTGCAGAATGTATAATAACACAGTTGTAGCTCCGAATTAACAGCCTCACACGCGTCAACAAACCTTTACATTAGCACAAGTAGGACAACGATAAAGGTTACACCAACTGAACTGGCATTTTCCCATCATTCAATGTGAACAACTGCAGAAGAATTATACTTGGACGGACCATGCTAGTCTGACCAAAACAATATGTGAATGTGGCAATATTTAAAGGGACACTGTGTAACATTTTAAGTAATTTATTAGCAAAAATCAATATCCTCATTCATAAATATGTCCTCATTGGTGTAAAATCACCTCTGCCAATAATCTGAATTATCCTCCTAAGCGGAGAATTATAAATATTAATATTGCATTTTGTACATTGAGCAGGCAAGTCTTATGGAGGCATCCATGTTGGTTGGAATGTCATCAGGTGCATTGTTTAGAATTTAGAATTGTTCTTGTCCTTGAAGGCCACTGTAGCTTCTGTTATTATTCTAAAGGGGTGGGGTTACCCAGGGAGCGTTGCATTCTAGAACTTTGTAGAACTTTCATGATGATGTCATATTACACACTGCACCTTTAACTAATGATATGTACATTTGCAACACTCTGATACTAGTAAAGACATCATCAAAACAGACATAAAATCTTAAAATCGACCAGTGTTGTTTCAACCTGCAGTGTTTTGCCTTAACGTAATTTTTCCCTGATCATAGTTGATACTTTTACCCCGGTATAACTTTTCAATGCAGGACTTTTACTTGTACTTTTATTTTTACGTAAATATGTGAATACTTTTTCCACCACTGCTACTGTCCAAACGGGTGGTCAGGGAGCCGTAAGATCATTTATCAAAGCATTGTAGCAGCCGATTTTCTGCATGTTTTTAAATAGAAAATGTCTCATAAGTCAGACAATTAACAACCTATGAACAAATCCTTCTGTAATAACCTTCGGAAAAGAGCTGAGAATGATTATGGAAAGTTTAGTTGAGTATTGAAAAATAATAATGTTGAGATAATGTCCGTTAAAGATGGTTGTTTAGGGGAAATAAACAGACGCAAACAAAAGGTTTAGTCAAATAAACTCCTAAATGTACATTATGGACCTTTGATTTATACTAGTACGAAAGACATGTTATGTTAGAAGCAAAAATCTCAAAATCGACCAGTGCTTTAAAAAAAAAAACGACGTTTAGCCTGCAGAGTTTTGCATTGAGCACCATTTCTTGATCATACTCAATACTTCTACTACGGTAAAAATGTAACTTGAACCTTTTAACTTGAACATGTTACTTTCACATTAAAACACAAATAAATGTAATTTTTTTTGGACCTTATATATATATATCGAGATGTATTAACCTCCTTTTCTCTCTCTCTCTGTTATTCTGCAGTTGGACGAGGACAGGCACATGCCGCGACCCAACCAGCTCAGACGTCTCGCATCGTACGTTTTCTCCTCGTCGACCCTGGAGACGGAGCATTACCCTCACGGCGGCGAGAGAGGCAGTTTCATCCAACGCAGTCGCTCGGCGGAAAGCAGCCCCGCGCACGTCACCGCGGCGGCCGCTTCAGCGCGCAGACGTCACGCGGGCGGCGGGGGGACGCTACCGACCCCCGGAAGCCCTCGGAGCAGACACTCTGTACTGAATGTGTCCCGGACCCAGCTGCAGCAGATGCTAGCTAAGCTCATGAACAAGAACAACAACAGCTGAGAGAGGAAGAGAGAGAGAGAGGAGACTGACTGACTGAGAGACGGACTCAGAGAAATAAAAATCACACACACGAGAAGTACATTCACACAAACATATAGGAAGTACATTTACTGATGCACACACACACACACACACAGACACACACACACACACACACACACACACACACACACACACACACACACACACACACACGCGTGAAGTGCATTAAGGGCCTGATCTACTGATATCCGAGATAAATTTTTCACTCATTCACCTGTTGTGCATATGACAACAGGTGAACATAGTTTTTAAATTAGGAGGTTTTTTGTGTGCGTTACTGATTTCCACCGTTTGATCGCTTGTTCGAAATGTAATGCCATTGACTTAGAGGTGTCAGGGGTGGAGGCAGACACACGCATTACTGAGCTATGGCAAAAAAACTTAAAGGGGCAGTGTGTAATATATCATCATCTAGAAAGTTCTACAAAGTTCTAGAATGCAACGCTCCCTGGGTAACCCCACCCCTTTAGAATAATAACAGAAGCTACAGTGGCCTTCAAGGACAAGAACAATTCTACATTTTAAACAATGCACCTGATGACATTCCAAAAACATGGATGTCTCCATAAGACTTGCCCTCTCAATGTACAAAATGTAATATTAATATTTGTAATTCTCCGCTCAGGGGGATAATTCAGATTTTTGGCAGAGGTGATTTTACACCAATGAGGACATATTTATGAATGAGGATATTGATTTTAGATAATAAATTACTTAAAATGTTACACAGTGTCCCTTTAAATATATTCCAAAGAATATGAGGGATATGAGGGAAAAGGAAACACTGTCTGTAAACGGGTGGGATGTAGCACAGTGTGTAGGGCGGTTCGGTCGTCCACTGGGTTACAGGGTCGCTGGTTGGATCCCCCGTCTCCCCGCCACATGTCCAAGTGTCCCTGGGCAAAGAGACACTGAACCCTGAATGTCTCCTGATAGTTAGCTTGCACCCTGCGTGGTAGCTGCTGCTGCTATCGGTGTATGAATGTGTGCTCCAGTTGTGAGTCTCTTTGGATAAAAGCGTCTGATAAATGACATGTAATGTAAACAACTACGACACATTAAGAGTAGGTCAGGCCCTGAAGCGCTTTCACACCTGCAGTTTGGTTTGATTAAATGGAACGCAAGCACCGAAAGCGTACCGAGACCTTGCTGAAGAGGTGGTCTTGATCTATCTATCTATCTATCTATCTATCTATCTATCTATCTATCTATCTATCTATCTATCTATCTATCTATCTATCTATCTATCTATCTATCTATCTATCTATCTATCTATCTATCTATCCATCTATCCATCTATCTTTCTATCTATCTATCTCTCTCTAGTTGAAGATAAGGTCTCGGTACGCTTCCAAACCAACTCTGGTGCGGTCCGTGCAAAACACACACACACACACACACACACACACACACACACACGTAGCTCTACCGACTCCTTTCCGAGCGGAGGATCAGAAGAAGAGGAGTAAAAAGTGCTGATGACTGGAAATATTTTCCATGCAATAAACTAAAAACTAAAAAAAATGATTCTAAAAGCCTCTCGTCAAACCTTATAATGTTGCACACGCCACTGACCTGGCGAACTGGAGGAAACCATGTGACACTCAATATTTTCCTCCGTGAATCTGTGAAGAAAAAAAGAATTGGAAGGTTGGAATGAGGCTGCTAACAGACTGTTAAGCGTGTGCAGTATCTTGTGCATTAATGAATAAATTATTTTATTATTTATTTTAATTTTTTTTTTTCGTGCTTTTTGCTGCTGAAATGAAAAGGAACGATCGACGAGGAATGCAGGTTGTCCCGGCGATCACGTTTTTGGACTTTGTGTAATCTGTCTGTGTCCAAAACTACACACACACACACACACACACACACACACACACACACACACACATGGACAGACACACACACACACACACACACATGGAAAGACACATAGAGACACACACACACATGGACAGACAGACAGACACACACACACACACACACACACACACGACCCTCAATAATCACCATCCGCGTTCACAAAAGCAATACACCGAAACCGCTTCACTTCACCACACGTCTGCACCAACACAAAACCAGTGATCCAGATGAATCCATGTAATGCTGTGTGTGATGTCACGAGAACTGATACTACAAATGTCAATAATGAAATTCTAGTCTGCCATCAAATTCAAAAAGAAAAAGGTCTACACACACACACATATGCACGCACACACACACACACAGAAACACACACACACACACAGAAACACACACACACACACACACACACACAGAAACACACACACACACACACACACAGAAACACACACATATGCACACACACACACACACACACACAGAAACACACACACACACACACACAGAAACACACACACAGAAACACACACACTAAAAGGGAAAACAAGAGTTAACACAATGACTTTTATTAAACCACAAAATAAAAGCCTTCAAGACAATTTTATATAAATGTTGTAAAAAAAACACAAACATTTCCAAAAAGTCAAAAACACCATTTATTCATTTTAAAAAAAAAACTGAAACTTTCGTGACAAACTCTCTCTCTCTCTCTCTCTCTCTCTCTCTCTCTCTCTCTCTCTCTGTCTCTTTCTCACAGACACACAGACACACACACACACACACACACACACAGAAACACACACACTAAAAGGGAAAACAAACTCCGAATATTTCTTGTTTTCATTTAGAATGTAGCAGTTGCATTTTTTAAGTTGCTTCTTTAAAGAAAAAAGTTTTATATATTGTTGTATTTTGCTGTAACGGAGCTGCCTCTTTGCATTTCACACACACATTTTTCCTAAAGACCTACTTGACCGGTGGAAATATGAAGGTGTATTGAACTCTGAGATCCTATGTAGTATAAATGTGCAATTTTTTTAGAAATCGGTTCATCCTAGCCTGAGAAAAGACAGAGAGTGTTTTATGGTCTCACTGTCTAACCCTACATTTTCCCATGTGTGACATCACACACGGTACAATGTAGGGTTAGGATTAACAGGACAGCTGGGCCAAGGGAAGACTGAGGGAAGAAAAACCTCATTCATTATATTATAATAGCGATCTTATAATGATTGAACGCCGGTTCCGTATGGGTGAAGTATTCCTTTAAAACAGTTTTTATGATTGGTTGGAAACTTGACATAGAGCATCATGGGAAGGGTGACATCACCTAGTTTATAATTGGCCTGTTATCAGTTAGTTCGTTGCATGGCTTGTTTGAGCTGATTATTATTTCATCTTGAGTTTATGACTGAAATACTGGATTTGTCATGACATTGTATTAGCAGCGTTTAGCCTGTTACATACTCCGCGAGAAGAAAGAACAAACTTCTCGCTGACAGAGCTGAGAGAAGCTCTTTCTGGTCTGGACATTTCATACTTCACCTGAACTCAAGTGCCGAACTCCTCACCGCGGCACACGTCACACGCTGTTACCATAGTAGCGCCAGCTGATTTTCCTCAGACTGACCAATCACCCAATAGTTCTCGGACAAGCTGCGAGAAGAAAGTTCGGCCCGGACGATGTGTCGAGAACAAGCTGCGAGAACAGCTGAACAAGAGCTGAGAGAAGAAAATTACGTAATTTTCTTCTCTCAGCTCTGTCACCGAGAAGTTTGTTCTTTCTTCTCGCAGAATTTGTAACAGGCTTTAGATGGTTCAACATTTAAGGTTCGGTTTTCCTTCTCCTCGTGAAGCTAATCTTTTGAAAATTCTCAAACAAAAAGAAAAAAGGTTTAGGACACGGTGTTGGTTATTGTTGGGTGCTTTCTGGCTTTGTGAACTGTTTCTGATGGAGCTAAGTAACTGAACTGTGGAGTAGTGTTGAGAAAAAAAAAACCTACAAGCTTCACTGTGTAGAGAAATCCTTCATGTGGGAATCTCCGGAGAGGTTTTTTTGGTTTCCTGACATGTTTTTCTTCATCATGATTTTCCGACCGCTGTACTTCACTGTTGCACTTTATCACTCAGTAGACCAGAGAGCAGGGGAGGTGGGGGTCACTATATGGATGCAAAACACAGATGCAATAAGTGAAATGACTGAAACGTCTTTAAATGGGCTTTCTGGTGGCTTTTGTGAACCTTTTAATCAGTTATCATTTGTTTGTTTTTGGTATCAATACACCCCACCACGCTAAAGGTTATTGAAATGACGACTTTGCCAACGATGAAGTGTTTGAGATTTGATTGAAAAGTTTGAAAAATGTTCATAAGGGCTTTACGGGGTCCAGAAATTTGGACCAAATCGGACCGTAGAAACCCCCATTTTTAACCGTCCTTCTCTGTCTTAATAAAGGCCAGAATGGGACGACCTGATTTAGCCCAAAAACGACATGCTCTTCGGCTTCGAAATGGAATTTTGTCATCACATTTGTCATGTTTCAGAGCCAATCATATTACAGCAATAGATCTCCGGTGAAGTTCGGTAGATATTCTACGATGTTACATTTTCCTTTGAATGAGAGTTTCATCCTTGAAAGTAATCTGTGTTTGTGTTATTCTAAGAGAGGCGTGGAGGTTTTGTTTGGTTGGTCTTATCCACCATGTTACTTAAGCCCGTATCTCACTGGGCTGCGAATGTTTGCGACAAGTTGGAGACTGCATTCGCGAGGGAGTCTCTAAACTGTCTTGAAACGTTCGAGGAGGGTCTCAATTTCCTCGCATGAGTCGCAGAGCCTCGCAGTCCCGTCGCTTGAATTTTGAACATGTGTGCGACAAATCTACTCTCAAAATAGTCTCAGAGTGGTCGCAGGTGTGTCACACGCGTCGCAAACCCTTCTCAATTTAGTCTCCGCGAGTCAGAAAGTAGGAGAAGTGTGAGACATATGAAACTAAATTGCGACTGATTTGAGACAAAAATCAGACTGACATTCCGTTCATGCGACGCTCGCCAGATGTTCGCTAGACATAAATGCAAGCTCCTTGAAAGTTTTGGCCAGGACATTCACAAACGTGTCGAGAGGAACCAACTCAGTGAGACTGCAAGTGAAAATTGACGCTAATTTGCATATTTTCTCGCAATTTTGTGTCTCCAACTTGTCGCACACTGTCGCAGCCCAGTGAGATCGGGGCTTTACTACGAGAGCAATGAGCCAATGTTCAGTGTTGAGTTGCTTTTGAACGTCAGTCAAACAGCTTTCTTAGAATCCCAAAAAAACGTGTTTGGGAGGAGACTTCATGAGCCTACAGCTAGGAGTGCTTTTTCTGTGCAATGAAAGCCAAACGGTTGCTTTCTCAATGTGTTAAAGGGCTACATTACCTACTTATGCACCACTTGCTGTTTCGTTTGGCTTAAGCTTGAGGCATTGCTATTAGCCGGGTGCTCATCGCAGACAACCTGGCTGGGTTCGAAAAGCCCTTCTAACGTCCTACTCATACTAAAAGCCCTTCTAATGTCCTACTCATACTAAAAGCCCTACTAACGTCCTACTCATACTAAAAGCCCTACTAACGTCCTACTCATACTAAAAGCCCTACTAACGTCCTTCTCATACTAAAAGCCCTACTAATGTCCTACTCATACTAAAAGCCCTACTAACGTCCTACTCATACTAAAAGCCCTACTAACGTCCTACTCATACTAATTTCAACATCAATTTAAGTATGTTGTGGTTGTGTATGCGAGTTTGTGTAGGCGAGAAATGCCCGGATGAGTACTAACTTCCGGGAAGATTTTGTTGATGGATCGATAGGTTACTTTCCCTACTCAACCGCCCCACAATGCATTGCGTCTTTTCAAACAACACAGAAGTTTTTTTTTTAATTATTCTTTATTGCTTCTGTACACTTCAGTGTAAACGGTCCGACGAATTTCGCATACACAATGGATGGTTAAGTAGACAGTATGTAGTATATACATGTTGAGTATGTAGGAGGGAGGACGTTAGTGGGGCTTTTAGTATGTAGTATTTACATGTTAAGTATGCAGGAGGGAGGACGTTAGTAGGGCTTTAAGTATGCAGTATATACATGTTGAGTATGCAGGAGGGAGGACATTAGTAGGGTTTTTAGTATGTAGTATATACACGTTGAGTATGCAGGAGGGAGGACGTTAGAAGGCCGTTTTCGGACACAGCCCACGGGTTTGTTTCCATGCTGCTTCGTGGCTGTCCTGCCCGAGTTAATATTTAGCACATCGCGACACTACAGCCACTTTGAGAGAATGTATGAAGTGGTCTAGCTGCTATCTTTATTTTGCACGGCTGCAAAATTATTCACCTTCTGTACAAGATTGTCACTGATAGATGTTGATGTGTGTCGTTTGTAGGCAATGTGGCCGGTTTGATATTCTGAGGGTTTGATATCCTTAAGAAAAAACACCACGGTTTCACTGTATCCTTGTGTTTCAATTACAGCTCGAAAAATGTCTTATTCTGAAATGTCTGGCTAAAAAAACAAAAAATAATAATTCCCCGGCTACACACAATCTTTTGATCATTAAACATATAGGATATTCTAAACATTAACAGACTTAATAGATCAATACATACAATTAAAAACATAAAACAATGCAAATTCGATTTATTATAACAGCATTTTAAATTTTAAAAAGCCAATACTTTAGAATGGTATGACTGTTTTGAAATCTTTACTTTTTCAAACCATGAAACAGGATATCGGCCCGTGCCAAGTCTTTTGTTTCGAACTCAGTGCCACACTCACCCTGCCTTCCAAATCTTATACTTTTTCTTTTTACTACACTACATACTAAAGTGCAGATGAGTTTTAGGGGCCACGGGAGATAAAAAAAAAATAAAAATCAGATAAGGAAGATTTTTTTTCATTATGTCGAGAAATGTCATAAATAATAAAGACAAATACTGCAAAAAAATTCTATTGGAGTTAGTGGGGCATTTATATATTTTCAGCATACTACAATTGACGTGCGTGTATTGGGGACATCCTATATCTTTTTCTGGCATACTGAATAGTAGGGAAGTATGAGGATTGGAACGCAGGGTCAGTTAATAACGAAAGCTTTTGAGTGGGCTTAATCTGCAGCATTGAACTCGTACAAAGAGACTGTTTAAGGACTATCTCCACTCTTTGCATGAGATCTGTTGTTTTCGCACCACACGCACCACTGACTGTAAAACGGCTGAAAACAGCACTGTACTGTAATTACAACTGTTAAAAACACACACAATGAATTATACACTTCATGAGTGAAAAAACGTCTGTGATTTTTTTTTTTTTGGTAAATAATTCTCGCTGTTTCTATAGTGGATACTCACGGATCAGCTGAGGTTTAACGAGAGAGCAGCAAATGCCTTTTTTCAGTCCTGATATCTCAGAAATATACGCTTTTATTCTGCATCGCACACGTGAACATAAACGTACATCCTGTTCAGACTGTTAGCCGAGGAAGTCAGGATTCACAATGCTGGATAGATTAGATTTTTTTTTTATATATTTCTTTATTTCGTTACATCTTTTATGTCTCAAATGCCATTTTCCACACATACACAGATATTTAAAAAATTACTTTTTTTTGGTCCACCATTTGCAGAAATTTCCCGTCCACACACCACAACGTTAAAAACTATTGAAAACAGTGACTTAAAGCTGTAAGAACACGTCAAACTTATTATTGTTTGGACTACTGTGTTACTCAAACTGCTGCTACTCATATTACGCTAAATGTTTATCTGGTTAAAGCTGATTAAAACAACGCACATATTAAACCTTATAACTTATTAAATCGTTTTTGAGAAAACTAAAAACATGTATTCTTCTTTAGTTAATTGGGAACTCTTGATATGTAGGAATGCAGTGTTTAGATGTGTTGGTGAACAGTATTGCTGTGCAGTGGTCGAACTAAAAATGACTAAAAATCTGCATTTTGAAGGAATTTAACAGCAGAAAAATAATAATTTCGTCACGTAATTTTTCTCAACTCGATATATGTGGATTTAACATAAACTGTTAAAACTGTTAAGTCCAACTCTATTACGAAGTCTGCCAGAAAACATTTATACCTCATGAACCCCCCCGCCCCCCCCCCCCCCCCCCACACACACACACACACACACATTAAAACTATGTAAATGTAAAAGAAAACTATATAACGCGTCTCCCAAACATACATTTTATCACATATTTGATGTTAGTGCTGCTCTCTATGGAATAACAGGGTGATAATGTACATATAAAGAGTCTGTAGAAAGAACAGAACTGCATTGTGTCTTTACAGCTGAGCACTAGTCTCCATGTTTGTTTTATTTGAGCTGTACGCCACATTCACCAGCTTGTTTATCAGGTTGGTGTGGACCTCATGTGTTTCTAAAAGTTGATTCTCAAAGGAACATTCAGATATTTTAGGAAAACCGTTTGTAGCTGAAATTAGACTGATTTCACCTGTGTGTATCCAGAGAAAGTTCCCTGGACGTGTTTTGGCTAGCTAAGCTCATAGTGGGGCGCATTAAGACATTTCTGGGAAGAATTGTGCAAAAATATGATATAATATATGAACATGAATACATGACATTTGGTGATTTATCTTATTCATTTTTTTTATTTTAAGATAATTTTTTGGCATTTTTTACTTCTTTTTCTTAACTTTATTGGACATATTTTGGAGAGACAGAGTTGAAATGGGGCAAAGAGGGGAATGACATACTAGTTGAAACTATCCCTGCGTTCTAAATCTCATACTCTTTTGTTTTTCTTTTCTACATACTACATCTGACCATAAAAATAATCTAGTTAGGATGCAGTAGGCATACACTTGGTACATACTTTAACTAATTTATTTCATCATAACATGGCGCCTTGATCTTGCCTCTTGCTTTTATATCCGTCTCATCCCCATTTGTTTTCATATGGAGGCTCCGTCGATGTGATGTCACTTCAGGTGCGCACTGGATTGTGGGTCAGAATCGCCCAAATAGCATGCTGTTTTTAACACTAAAAACCTCATCCGGATGTAGTGCGACATCTGGGTATGTTTTAAGCATACTAAATCCAGCCACATTTTTAACCATACTTAACAGCAGAAAGTATGGGGACTGGAACGCAGGCTTAGTCCAGGCACAGTTGGTAGTGTTTCATAAAATACCTGAATGCCTCCTTAAAAAGGTTTTTGCAATAACATCAGAGTTTATGTCCTGTTCTGGTGGTAAAGAGGATTGAAGAGCTCACAGTTTAAGTTCAATGTGATGATCCGTGGGTGTCTGTCGCGTGTAAAATACATGTAAGCCTTTCTTTTCTATCACTATACGATTGTACAGTTCTGCTTGTATGATTTTCAGGTGAAGCATGTATTTTAAAATTTTTGTAAAAATCCAAAATGATGAAAATTGCTGTGTACATATATACAGAAATGTAGAAAGTAATTAGGTTTGCAGTTAATCTCTTAATAGCATGATACATAGCGGGGTTTAAGTATGTAATGTACATGCTGTATGTTAAATATTTATGAAAGGAAAACACTTGAAAAATCACCTGACTGTGTGCTGTCTAAGGATAAACTCTGCAATGCATTTTTTTGTGCCTTTTATATCAATGTATGTAATCTAGACAATCTTGAAAAGCTTGTGTACTACCAAAATGACATTAAAATGGTTTTGGGGGCAAATACATTACTTCAAGACGTCTTTGTATGTAAAGCATTGTCATTGATAGCTAGACAGAGACAGCCAGACAGACAGACAGACAGACAGACAGGCAGACAGACAGACAGACAGACAGACAGACAGACAGACAGATAGATAGATAGATAGATAGATAGATAGATAGATAGATAGATAGATAGATAGATAGATAGATAGATAGATAGATAGATAGATAGATGCAGAATGCTGTGTTAATGCACACTAACATGCGCCAATATGCCGGCATTGCTTGGTGTAAATAAACAAAGAAATCATTGTTACGTCAAAAGCTAAGATTGCCATGTTTTCGGGTTGTCCGCCATCGGTCAGTCTGGGCCATTCTTGTGAACGCTTTGAGGGAGTTTCTTCAAACTTTGCACAAATGTCCACTCCGACTCATTTTTGGAAGTCAAGATAGATAGATAGATAGATAGATAGATAGATAGATAGATAGATAGATAGATAGATAGATAGATAGATAGATAGATAGATAGATAGATGGATAGATAGATAGATGGATAGATAGATAGATAGATGGATAGATAGATAGATAGATAGATAGATAGATAGATAGATAGATAGATAGATAGATAGATAGATAGATAGATAGATAGATAGATAGATAGATAGATAGATAGATAGATAGATAGATAGATAGATAGATAGATAGATGGATAGATAGATAGATAGATAGATGGATAGATAGATAGATAGATAGATGGATAGATGGATAGATGGATAGATAGAAGTCAAGGTCACCAGGCATTGAGGTATTTTTGTCAAATTTAGCACAAACTTACACTTGGACTCCAGGGTGAACTGATTGGATTTTGGTGGTCAAAGGTCACTGTAAACTGACTTTTTTCTTCAAGTTGCAGTGACCCTGTGCCATATTGTAGCGTCTTAGGAGCTTTACCTTCTTTCTGTAGTTCTACTGGTCCAGAGTTCCATTCTGTCTTGTTTTCAATCAATTTGTTTGTAATTATTATTGTTTTTTTACTTTTTAACCAAAATGACAAATAACTGGTATATTTATTTATATATGTAATAATTGAATAGTCTATTCTTCATGTATTGTGCTTTGAAAAGATTTACCAACTGACCCAATGTTGGACTGCTGGTACATGATGTGTGTGTGGTGCATTGTGTGTGTGTGTGTGTGTGTGTGTGTGTGTGTGTGTGTGTGTGTGTGTGTGTGTGTGTGTGTGTGTGTGTGTGTGTGTGTGTGTGTGTGTCTGTGGTATAAAGTGTTGAGTTGCTGTGTATGTGACCTGATGATGCTCTGCTCAAATGAAGAAGTTTCTCACGGATGAATAAATAAATAAATAAAGTTAATTAAATTCAAATTAAAACTGAATAAAACATTCTCATTGTATTTGTTTTCTAGGTGTTGTCGCCCACGGAGCAGAGCACGCCCTCGCCGACCTCCCCGGACTATCGGACAAAAGCTCAGATTGAAGAGAAGGAGCTTTTCCACATGCTCCCTCAGCTACAAGTGAAGAGAGCCGACTTTCTCACGGTTATGCTGACCGGTACTTTGCCCCAGCGCCGGACCTTTGCCACGCCCGACGAACAAGAAGTCCTCGAGTGTCCAGGTATCTTTCCTTGTTTTTGTCTTTATGTCTCCTGTATTTGATGTGTTCTGTGTTCTGCATTCCTATTCGTGTGTAATTTTTTAGTAAAGGCCTAAATAGGGACAGGGGTTGCAAATTAGTCTCGACTAGAAACCTGTATGCATGGTATCTTATTTATATTTTATATGAAACAATGTATTTGTCCCTGCGCAATTAACTTCTAACTAACTAACTAACTAACTGCACATAAACATTTTGTAGATGAATGTACTACTCTGTGATTTCCCTATTGGTTTGTTTTCTGTGTTGTGTAGGCCTACATGACATCTATTTTTTTGTCTATCAGTCCTGAGAGAGGGATTCCCTTAATCTGTCACACACACACACACACACACACACACACACACACACACACACACACACACACACACACACACACACACACACACACACACACACACACACACAATTATCCCTTCCTCTGTCCCGCTCCCTTAGGTTTCAGAAATTATCCCTGTTAAAGGGTTTTTTACTTGGAGTTTTTCCTCAGTCGAGCTAAGGGTTTAAGGGCAGATGTTATCATACTGTGTTTGGACTATGAAGCCTTCTTGAGTCAAACATGTGCTGTTTGTGATTGTGATATTGGGGCTATTTTAATAAAACCTGATTTGATTTAAATTTGTTTAGGGCCAAAGGATGACGACGTCACGAAGAGCGAGTCGAACAGCGAGGCCAGTCAGAAGAGCACCGAACGCAGCCAAGACGCAGCACCTTCTACGCTCATGGCAGAAGACCAGAAGGGCCAGAAGGAGCACGCCTCCACAGCCGATGCAGACCCTGACTTGGAGGACGCTTCCAAAACCCTTGTTCTTTTCTCTCCGGGAGACACTCGTAAGTCTCCCTCTGGCGGCGAACACGGGCTAGACGGTCTAGAGTTGGCCACACCGTGCGCCCTCATATCCCGCAACGATCGCCTTCTAGTCGGGGAAGCGATTCAGCCGGAACTCTCCGAAACCGGCCGCTTGTCCCCTGCGCTCAGGTCAGATCTCAGGCCTTCCACTCCCATCGCTCCAGCATCGCCGCCCTTCACAAAAGTCGAGCGCACTTTCGTCCATATCGCAGAGACGTCCCACCTCAATGTCATGTCCTCCAATGGTCACTCTTCCAAGGAAAGCGACCGGGAAGTTTTGGTTATCATGAAGGCGTCAGCAGTAGTAGAGGATGACACACATGAGCAAGGCGTAGCACCAGGGTCTCCAGAAGAGGGGGAAGATGCTACACCAGTGGACAACAAACAACCCAATACTGAGAATGGTCCGTCGATTGTCCTTGACCAGTCTTTGGAGGCGGTTCCAGAATCCACGTCACCATCTCATGAAAAGGCAATTGAAGAATTGTCACAGGAACCTAAGAAAGAACCTTCGACAAGTGACGAAGTTGCCGGCAAGATTCCGACAACCGAATCGGAAATCCCGACCGTCGTAACGCCCAGAATTCGAAGCCGGATTCCAGTACTGATCTCGGAGGAGGATTCTGGTTCGGAGCGGTCCTCTTCGCTGTCGGCTCGGGCCAGGCTTCAGCAGCGCGTCAGGCAGATAGATTTGGCTCGAATGTTGGTGCAGAAGCAACAGGGTCGCTG
This sequence comes from Hyperoplus immaculatus, assembly GCA_949357725.1. Classification (NCBI taxonomy): domain Eukaryota; kingdom Metazoa; phylum Chordata; class Actinopteri; order Uranoscopiformes; family Ammodytidae; genus Hyperoplus; species Hyperoplus immaculatus. Next base: position 584,515 of record CASHTC010001181.1, read on the forward strand.
GATGAGACGGAGGATGTTGTCCGGGACGTCTTCATCGGTGTCTTCGGAAAACGATCGGAGGATTTCTGAAACTCTTTCCACCGCGGGCTCCGAAGAGGACACGCATAACACCTCGGACGAGTCTAGAGAGCGCTCAAACCGGCTCAAACCGACTGAAGAGCAAGGCTCAAGCAAGGAGTGCCGGAGCAGAATCCCGAGGCCTGTCACCCCCATAAAAAGGCCTTCGGCGGTGGGGATGGCGGCTGCTGCTTCTCCTCTCTCAATACCAGACTCCAGCACTACTAAAGGAGCTTCAACCTTCACCAACGGGTACGGCTATTCTTTATTTTTCTCTTCTGATGTATGATACCTTGAATACTTACATAAATAAATGAATAAAAGCTGAATCCCAATTGAATGCCGATCCCTTATATTAGCTGGGTTTGTTTACACATTTGGATCAATTACTGCCAGTCTCAACGACTCTTTGGCCTTGTCTTGAACCTGATAGTGAGGCAACAAGCAAGGATAGAAATAAGTAGTTGAAGCAGTTTGATAAAATACTTTTATTAAATTCAAAAATAACTAAGCTACTTTTATTTCACTCCTTTGTCCACAGGAAAATCAGTCTAAGCACTCTGAGCAGTCAAAGAAAATCCAAATCCGCCGCCTCACCCAGGTCATCCTCCCTGTGTCCCCGTCAGTCGGCTGCCCCTGCCCCGGCCGGCAGCCCCCGAATGCCCCTAAGAGTCCTGTTTGGAACCCGACGCAGCCTTAGCTCCAACCACTGCCGGACTGACAGCCCCTCCCCACAAAGAGCATGTCCGTCCAGGCAGCCGCTGTCGGTTCGAGCCCCGACGGTCCCCATGCTTCCGCCCAGGACTACAACAACAACAGTAACCATGAGACGCAGCGCTTCGCATGAAACCGCCCCTCAAACCTCCACGAACAACACCGCTAGAATCAGGCCCAAATCCATGTGTGTGGTTAAGGGGAAGCCAAGCGCCAAGGAGAAGACGGTGTCCGCTAGATAATACAAAGAGACAAAACGCTGAGACATGTTTGTGTATAATTATTAATCAGTCTTCGGACAAGCTACAAGCTACAAGCTACGCCTCAAATAGGGATGCACCGAAATGAAAGATTTTTGTCCGAGTTTTTTATTTTTTTTTATTTTTTTTTGACAATTTTTGCACCATTGCATTAAAGGGACACTGTGTAACATTTTAAGTAATTTATTAGCAAAAATCAATATCCTCATTTGTGTAAAATCACCTCTGCCAATAATCTGAATTATCCTCCTAAGCGGAGAATTATAAATATTAATATTGCATTTTGTACATTGAGCAGGCAAGTCTTATGGAGGCATCCATGTTGGTTGGAATGTCATCAGGTGCATTGTTTATAATTTAGAATTGTTCTTGTCCTTGAAGGCCACTGTAGCTTCTGTTATTATTCTAAAGGGTTGGGGTTACCCAGGGAGCGTTGCATTCTAGAACTTTGTAGAACTTTCTTGATGATGTCATATTACACAGTGCACCTTTAAATAGCCCAACTGTGCAATAATGTAATAACGGCTGCTAACGTAATCACTGCGGACAACTTAGTAGTTTTTCAGGTTTTATTGTGATAAAAGTCGATAATGTAGTTTCTCAGCAAAGATTTCTGAACCAATTTTGGCCATTATTCAATAAGCTATTACATGTTTGACTGGTTTTGATACTTTAATGCCAATAGCGTAAAGTGATATCAGTATATTATTACTTTATCAGCTCCAGTTATTACAATTTTAAAGGATTTCTTAAAACCTGTCCAATAATGTAATAACCAGCCAGTAAAATAAAGCACATTGGTTATTGGTTTAGAGATTTTATTTTGTGATTCCCTGGTCACTATTTATCACGTTAAAAACTTAAAAATGATCGGGTTATTGGCGTTTATTTTTTTTTTTTTTTATTGTCTTTGTCTACCTTTCAAAGAAAAATCCATAAACTACAATTTAAATATATTAATTTAAAAAAGTTTTTTTAAGCATTCCAGCAGACACTATACAAAAAAAAAGCACTTAAAATAAAATTAGCATTAAATTAGTAAAATAAATATTTATTTTACCATCTGTCACTCAACATCACTCCATGCTGGATGCTATTTTATTACGTCATAAAAAAAGAAAATAATTGTTGACTAATTTTTTTTATTTAAATTTTTTATTGATATTTTCGGCTAAGAACATTCGGTGCATCCCTAGCCTCGAAAAGGTCCTCACCTGACTCCATATTAGACTGTGATGTTACAAGGACTTCCTTCGAGTTCCTTCCTTTATTTCATATTCACGGATCTCTCTCCCAAGGACAGCTTAACAAACTCTCTTCATGGGCTTCCAGTAATGTCGACAGACTGTCGCACGGGAGCGTCGCTGCCATGGTGCTATGGATGTGTCTGCTTCTCCCTCGTCAATTATCCGATTTTAAAGGGACATTCGAGTACATTTAAAGTGTGGTGATGTGAGGTTCTTATGCATCGTTAATGTGTTACCTTGTGGAGATGGTGGTCAGTTACACACACACACACACACACACACACACACACACACACACACACACACACACACACACACACACACACACACACACACACTGACTTTTGCTACATCTCCCCTGAACTCCTTATGCACCCCCGACTCCATAAGGTAACACACTAACGATGCAGAAGTACATCATTCAACCACTCTTCAAAAATACTGCACTATTCCTATAAGTTTCTTTCTGGAGCTGAAATCATGTCAAGTCTGAATAGACTCTCTCACAGTACTCCCAGCTTTTTTTTCCACAGATATACTACTATTGTATGGACAGTATCCTGCTTGGTTCACATTGCATGGTGACGTATATCACAAATACATCTGAATCTGTGTAGAGGGACATCTGTACTTTCAAATGATTTCATATAGTTCTCCTCTTCCTATTGGGGTAAACATGCCAACAAAAAAAATCTAATTAGTCTGGATTGAATGCCCGAATTATGTTAATAGCATAAGAGATCCCTAAGTATATCCGCTGCTCATTATGCTCTTGGATAAAGAGAATGGAGATTTTGGATGTGAACACAGAATAAATAGCTCGCCTCCTCCTCAGGCTGTGACAATGGGCATGCTTTAATCATTCTATATTTTCTGGGTGTTTTTATTTTGTTTATGCTCTGATCTGTATATAATAGAATCATTAAGCCATCATAAAGACATCTTTATTTTTTATCTTGCAAAGCAAAGTGTACATTTAAAGTCTTTAACCTTCTGTTCCAATGTGTTTGTTCTGTAAGAGCCTGAAATTTAACAACGACCCGAAAAGTTATTTAAAAAAAATGTAATAATAAAACCGAAAATCGTAATAACTGGCCGATAATGTAATGTAACAAAATGCTGAACCCAAAACGTAAATGTGTGTGTGTGTGTGTTTGTTTGACATTTTGGACCAATAGTTACAGCAAACAAAATATTTTTGTAGTGTAGTATCAAAGTTTGTGTATGAACACTTTGAGCCTTGAATTACATAGAACTATTGAAATAATTCCTTCATCGAAACTACACTCTTCAATGGTGCATTTCGCCCTTTAATCCATACATGGTTGACTCACTGATGTTATATATTTATTACACTATTAGGCAAGGCAAGTGTATTTATTTCTATAGCACAATTCAGACACAAGGCCACTCAAAGTGCTTTACAGGGGCAAGATTAGAATACACAATACACATTAGAAAAGCGAAGGAGTAGAAAAATAAATTAGGACAAACATATTTTGCTTGCTCCACTATGTAATAACAATGTAATAACTAACCCAAAATGTAATAAGTTTTTTACGTTTTGGTCTCAGTATTCTGTCACATTATCGACGGTTATTACTTTTTGGGTTTTATTTTTTTTAAATTATTACATATTTTAGGTTTTAAGTTAATGTAAAGCGCTTTGGGGCTGAGAAAATCGGCTAAAAAGCGCTATATAAGTGAAGTCCAATTACCATTTTAGGTCCTTGTCACATTTCGGGCCCTTACGTGGCACTATGCCTGTTTTTTAACGCATGAGAAAAACAGGGTTAACCATGAGAGGAAGTTATAACCCGCTTGGACTCTGCAGAGGTCTGCTGGTTGTTGGGGCTCGTCTTGTGTGTGTGAGGCGTCGATGGGCACTGAGCTGTGAACAGTAAAGTCTTGGTCATGTGAAAAAGGGATTCTTGTCTTTCTTTTCTTCACTGGTTATTTGGGGTAGAGAGAGAGAGACAGACAGACAGACAGACAGACATTACATTGTTTTGTACACATTCACCCATTCACACACACATTCATAGCAGCAGCTACCACGCAGGGTGCAAGTTAACTATCAGGAGACATTTAGGTCTGTGGCGGGGAGACGGGGGATTGAACCTCAAGGGGAGACCTGTTCACATTCACACACACCTTCATACACCGATAGCAGCAGCAGCTACCACGCAGGGTGCAAGCTAACTATCAGGAGACATTTAGGGTTCAGTGTCTCTTTGCCCAGGGACACTTGGACATGTGGCGGGGAGACGGGGGATCGAACCACAGACCCTGTAACCCAGTGGACGACCGCCCTACACACTTCACCACAGCTGCAGGGAGAAGCAGAAAGATGAGTAAGAGTTCTGCCTTTTCAGTTGATCAAAAGATCAACCTGGTTTTATTCAGCAAGCTCAGCAACATACACAACGTATTCTAACAAGAGTCAATGATTCAGAAGAGGACATACAAAAAAACAAAGAAAGTCAAAGGACTAAAAACCCTCCATGGTCCACAGAGCCCAAAATCTGAGGAACTCTAATTTACCATCACATCGTTTTTAAGATACAATATCAAAATATAAGGTTATTTATAAGGTAATAAAATGAAATAAAAGCAATTAATTGGTTATATGTCATATCATAAAAGCATCTACTAAGTTTAATTCTGCAAGTTTAGCAAAAAACTCAAATTCCCTTAAAAGAAAATCAAGGTCCAAACAGCCCGGAGCTAAGCCAAGACCAAGGCCGATTTAACATCTCATTATTATAAAAAAAAAACATCTCTACAGTGGTGTGTGTGTGTGTGTGTGTGTGTGTGTGTGTATGTAAAATCTCTGTTTGGAGGGGCACACACTTTTCAGAAGGGGAGGGGCTGAGGGGTGTATTGGTATTCGACCTTAATGTTACAGAGTAAAGTGGTGTGAAGCTATTAAAATAAAAAATATAATGTGTAAAATATCAACATTCAAGGTAATATATAAGGTAGCAATATGAAAAACAAGCAATTCATTGGTTATATGTCATTTAAAGCATAAACATTTCTTCTTCTTCTTCTCTCTCCCCTCCTGCAGACGTACTGTGATTAACATCTATAACCACATGATCTATTTATAGCTAGGAGGAGGTTGTGTATCCTGTTGTAAGCACACAGGCCGTGTACTCATAACGTGCGTGTGTGTGTGTGTGTGTGTGTGTGTGTGTGTGTGTGTGTGTGTGCGTGCGTGTGTCATATCTATCTTCCACAACATGCAACTTTAAAGTACATAGTAAAGGCATGTTTTGATTAATTTGTTCAAACATTAAAATATTAAAAGTTACATGAATTATATGAACCACAGGCTATCTAAAAACATACATAAGCATGCAGGATAAATGCTAAGATAAAAAAATACTGAATAGGTCATTAAGGCATATACACATTTTAAAGAGACACTGCAGGGAAAACTATAATTTTTTTTAAGCACTGGTCAATTTTGAAATTCATTTTGCTTTCAAAGCCAACCACTACAGGTCCAAAACGTTCATTTAGATGTTTAATTGACTAAACCTTGTCTGTTTGCGTCTGTTTATTTCTCCTGTACAACAATCTTTAACATCCATTATCTTAAACATTTTTTATCAATACACTGAACCAAAAATCTCAACTTCTAAAGCACATACATTAACTAAACTTTCCATACTCATTCTTAGCACTATTCTGAAGGTTATTACAGAAGGATTTGTTCATATGTTGTTTATTGTCTGACGTATGAGACATTTTCTCATGAGGCCTGTACCTACATAGTATTTTTTTTCATTTATAAGATTAACATAGTTAACTCTGTTCAGTTAAAACTTTGACAACTAAAATGTTGTAAAGTTTAAATAAAGATCTTAACTCTGGCTTTATCCAACATCTAGATTTTAGTTTTTTAAAGAGATGCAAATTTACACATAATTCATTAAATATTGCAAAATTTGCATTTTAATTTGAACATTTCAGAAAAATTTGTTATACAGAACAGAATTGTTTTAATGTCAATAATCAACTGGCAAAGTTTCAGTATGATTTCTATGAATTAAAAATGTTTCCTGATTCACCTGCAGTGTCTCATCTTAAGCCTAAAAACAATTTCCTTTTTGCTAACAGTCTTCTATTGTGTTTTCAGTCGTAGTTTAGAGGGAATATCTGGGTAACATATCCTTGTCTGAGCTGATGGACGGTTATGAACTCATGGGGATGTGAGTGGAGCTGTTTGTGGTTCCTCCTCTGCTGCCTCTTCATCCAGCCCTCCCTCTGCTCCACTAACTCCAAGGTTATAATAATCCATCTCTATGTTCTCCTGTGGAGCTGGATGCTGCCCCCTGGAGGCCTGCAGAGACATGGCAGCACACAGATACGAGTTAGTGCAGCAGTGTCTTTAACCCCCTAGTGGTTCGTACGGGTACTGCAGGGGGTCCCCTAAAATTATTCAAAAATACAACAAATAATTTCATATTTATGTTCCACTCAGAATTTCCTTCTGGATCAATAAAGTGTCTATCTGTCTGTCTGTCTGTCTGTCTGTCTGTCTGTCTGTCTGTCTCTCTATCTATCTATCTATCTATCTATCTATCTATCTATCTATCTATCTATCTATCTATCTATCTATCTATCTATCTATCTATCTATCTATCTATCTATCTATCTTCATCCCCAGAGTAGTGTGTTCGGTACTTTATGGCTGTAGCAGATGAGAGAGATGAACAGCAGCAGGGCCAGCAGCACCAGGACCAGTCTGATGAAGAAAACCGCTGGATCTGAGGAAACACATTCACAGTCATCACATCAGACCATATGACATCACATCAGACCATATGACATCACCAGAACAACAGCTCCCATTCGCCATAGACTCCAGAGACGGTAAATCCCCTAAAATCACTGAAGTCACTTTAACATGTAGCTGTTGGTTTCAGGTCTTAAAGAGTAGGAACCTCTGATCTTCTGTTTTATGATGATGAAGGACAAGAGTTAAATTGATTATGGACACAATCTAAACCCTGTCTGGTTGAAATGACAGAACCAACATCTTTTTTTTTTTTTTTTTTTTTTTTAAGATATTTTTTGGGCATTTTTATGCTTCATTGATAGTGCAGAGAGACAGAGGTGAAATGGGGCAGAGAGGGGAGTGACATGCAGAGAACGACCGCGGGCAGGAATCAAACCCGGGTCTGCTGCTGGGCCCGGCCCGGGAGGGGGACGCCTTACCGACTGAGCTAAAGGCGCCCCAGAACCAGCATCTTTACATGAACCAACAGCAGGCTCCTTAACGGTCACCCAACTTTGCAAAATGTTCGTTTTCATGGTTTTTCTACGTTAATGTGGGTCCATGGTTTGAGTAGAGACTCCCAGAGTATGAGACGAAAAACAAACCCCCTGGGGAGGAGGGCCCAAGTAAATGATTTGCACCAGGTCCCAGCATAACAACAATAAGCTACTGCATAAACCACAGCAGGTTCCTTAAAGGTGCAGAACGCTACGGTTTAAAGCAGAGAGCCTCCAGAAACAAGCACACCTCAGGATGCCGTAGTCCTGGATAACTTTACAGTCCTGTACCACACACTGGCAGTGGGAACATCACTGTTATAGATGATGGTTTACCTGAACAGGTGAGCTTCATGATGGAGGAAGAGGAGGCTGATGAAACACAATCCCTCAGAGCCAATCCAGACTGAACACAGTGAGAACTGATCTCCCATGTAGATCTGCTGGAGGAATCCTGTCTGGTTCGTGTAGAAACAGCAGAGCCACAGTCCAGCGCTCTGCAGACGGCAGCTGCTGTCGTCAGGGTGAAGTCATGGACTGGTCTCCACTTTCCCTGGTTCACCTCCAGTGTTCCTGCACAGCGACCGTATCCTCCCACCAACCTGACAGGCTCTGAACAGAAACAAGACAGTCATCACTGAAATAACTACAACCTGGTTATATTCCTCTGTGAGACAAACAATTGCTGAACGGTGAAAGTCCAGTGGAGTCTATGCTTTAAAGAAGACAAAGCTCCAAAGGATCTACAATATGGTCCAAGCTCACTGTAACATGACAGTATGTAAGGTTGCAGTAACTTATGAACTCTGAAATCTATTCAGTTCATCTTTGAGTCAGAGTGGGCGTTCTGGAGATATTGCTCTCACAATACCCAAAGTCACAGAGACCTTGACCATTGACCTCCAACATGTCATCAGTTCATCCTATCATCAAAGTGTAAGTTTGAGCCACAATTGTAGAAAATCCCTCTTAGTGTTCTTGAATCATCTTGTTCATGAGGCATGACCTCATCTTTGATGAACTAAATAGATCATGAGATATAACGATCACAGGAATGGCCCAGAAACAGACGGCCATACGTACAACTTAGAAACATGTGCGGCGTGAAGGCATAATAAAGTGATTTTCATTAGAGCAGAAATCTTCTACCTGAACAGGTGAGTCCAACAGCTCTGCCAGGTGAGCTGGTGTTTCTAGCTGATGAGCTTCTACAGTCCAGGAGAGCAGACTCTGTGCCTTCACACTGGAACTCTTTGGTCCACGTCGGAGCCTCCACTCCTCCATAGAGCGCCCCCTGGAGGCCTGAAGGAGCCCCACAGCCAAGCTCCCTACACACCACCTCTGCATCCTGCTGGTCAAAGTCCTCTTCACACACTGAGACCCACGACTGGTTGGACTTCACCTCCAGTCTACCTGAACACAGACTGGAACCATTCACCAGCCTGACAGTGTCTGGAGGGAGACAGAGAGTTTCATTACTGATCATTATGTGTGACTATAAACCCTATTAAAAATACATTTTACCTCTAATTAGAAACAGAACTTAATTTCAGTATTTTGTATGTGCCTCCTGCTGCCACTGGTCACTATAGTACACATCACCCTCCAGTACATTTGTACTAAGAAACTGGAGATTCCTGCCAAAGACAAAGTCACTGTTGAGCTTACCTGAGCAGGTGATCTCTGTGATGTAGGAAGAGGAGTCTGCTAGCAAACAGTCACTCATGGCAGATCCAGACTCCAGACATTCAGAAAGGATCTTCCATGCAGATGTTATGGAGGAGTCGTGTCTCCTTCGTGTGGAAACAGCAGAGCCACAGTCCAGCGCTCTGCAGACGGCAGCTGCTGACATCAGGGTCCAGTCATCACCATAACCTGGTCTCCACCCTCCTCGTCCTCGCTTCACCTCCAGTGTTCCTGTACAGCGACTGGATCCTCCCACCAACCGGACAGGCTCTGAACAGGAACAAGACAGTCATCAGTAAATCAATCCTTATTCAAGTGAATGGGATGCATTTCCATTCTACAGTGGAGCTCCACACTAGCCTGGTCCTACTAGACCATCGTACTTGGGGCGACTGTGGCTCAGGTGGTTAAGCTGGTTGGCCAATGATCCTAGGGTTGGCGGTTCGATCCCCGCCTGGCCACTTGTGTCATGGTCGTTGTGTCCCTGGGCAAGACACTTCACCCACCTTGCCTCGTGTGAATGTGTATGACTGCTGTATGTTTGAGGTGGTGGTCGGAGGGGCCGACGGCGCGGAATGGCAGCCTCGCTTCTGTCAGTCTGCCCCAGGGCAGCTGTGGCTACTATCGTAGTTTACCACCACCGGTATGACTGTGTGTGAACGAATTGAACCTGGAACCCTGTAAAGCGCTTTGAGTACCTTGAAAAGCGCTATATAAATCCAAGCAATTAATTACTTAATTTCATTTGTACAGAGGGTCTGGAATCGCTCAATTGACAAACGTAAACTCACTTGAAGGCGGGTGTCTGTTGAATTTTAAAACTATTGGATCTGCTCAGTGCCACTCTGGATCTGAAATCTAAAATATATCTGATGAGCTTACCTGAGCAGGTGAGCCCCTTGGTGTAAGAATAGGGACCTGGAGATATACACTCCTTAAGGGTGTATCCTGACACCACACATTGATGATCGATCCCCCATCCAGTTTTAGGTGATATAGGTTCCCTGACTCTACTTGAAACAAATTCGCCACAGTTCAGCTCTCTGCAGACTGCAGCGCCCATCCAGTCCAGGAAACTAACTGGTCTCCACTCTCCCAGTTTCACCTCCAGTGTTCCTGCACAGCGACCGGATCCTCCCACCAACCTGACAGGCTCTGAACAGAAACAAGACCGTCATCAGTAATGAATAAAGTGAGTTTCATTAGAGCATAAACTAAGCTGCAGCTCCTCTTCTACCTGAGCAGGTGAGTCCAACAGCTCTGCCAGGTGAGCTGGTGTTTCTAGCTGATGAGCTTCTACAGTCCAGGAGAGCAGACTCGTTGCCTTCACACTGGAACTCTTTGGTCCACGTCGGAGCCTCCACTCCTCCATAGAGCGCCCCCTGGAGGCCTGAAGGAGCCCCACAGCCAAGCTCCCTGCACACCACCTCTGCATCCTGCTGGTCAAAGGCCTCTTCACACACTGAGACCCACGACTGGTTGGACTTCACCTCCAGTCTACCTGAACACAGACTGGAACCATTCACCAGCCTGACAGTCTGGCCTTGAGAGAGACATGAAAGGAGGACATGTACTGTATATCCTGACACAAGCCTTCATATATAATGTTTTGTTTAACCAGTCATAGGATTTGAACATTTCAGATGAAGCATGACACTGTGTTGGTCAAGACCAGAGCCGCCATGGATGACCTCATGGTCGAAACATTGGTAACTAAATTCAGATAGTTTGAAGGTCACGAGAAGTGTTGCTTCTTCCTTGGATCTTCTATCCAGATCTCATCAGTAAATGAGAGTTAGGACAAAAACATTTATTCCAGGAGTTAGAATCCAAAATGAGGCCTGTGTTTAACACAACTTGATGTCTAGGGATGTATTACAATACCAGAGGATCATTACTGTGATAGATATCAGATAAAAATGTTCAACAATGATGGAGTCTTTGCTTACCCAAACTCTTTATGCTGTTACAGAGGCGGATGGTGAAAAGGTCGATCATGGGCAGAAGCTTCTGGAAATCACGGATTAGGAACTTGTGAATTGAGATGGGATCGGAGGCAATAACACTCAGCTCTATCTCATCAGCACCCCCAACACCTGAGAAATATAGTGTTAACAACGTATCGGAACAAATGAGATCCAAATTAAACAAACCAATTGGTTGATGAAGTAATGCTATAGTGATTTTGGTTTCCTGATGCATAAACTAAACTTTAATTGACTGACAATTCTGATTCTGCAGTTTGCCCTATCAGCCTGACATTGGGATGGCTGACGCTGTGAGGAATAACAAGATTGCAAGTACAATCGGCCAAAGTTTTCTCAGTAGGGTGGCTGGTGTCTCCCTTAGAAATAGTGTTTTAAGTGTTTATTTTTTGGTAAAGTATTACTGTTTCTAAGCCTTTCAAAACTTGTTCTTCATTTACAAACCTTTATGAGGCAGAGCTGTTTTCTCTATATAAAAAACGGAAAGTCAATCACCAATAACGTAGATCTCAACGCCGCTGTTCTTCAGGTTCATGGAGCGGATGGAGAGGGAGTATGGGTCGGTGGCCGCTCCATCAGTGAGCAGGACAAGAATGTGTTTGGAGTCTGTTCGCATTCCGACACTGTGATTAAAGTTGTGATGGAGGACGTGGTCCAGAGCTTCTCCTGTATAAGAGTCAAAAATAGGCATAAAAAGACACAAGGATGCAAAGTGGAGGCCCCCCTTTTTTGTTGATTTCTTTGCTTTTTTTTATTATTTATTTATTTAATACAGGGACAGTGCATATTATTAAACATTTCTGTCAATATACCAGAATTAGCCAGAAGGCTATTTTTCATCTGCAGTCCCGAGACAGATGGTAAAAGTCACCCTAAAAGAAAATAAAGTTACAAGTAAAGTAAAAAGTACTATATATATATACTAAAATATACAATAAAAACCCAGCAGAGCAACAATCAGACAACAGCAGACAATGACATGAACAGGTTAATGGTAATGTAGACAGCTCTGATTAACATAATGAACGTCTGAACTTAATTAGGACAACGCTGTTACGGTTGGGTCTGGAGGACACAGGCGCAGAGACAGTGTAAGTAAAAGAAGATTTATTTCAGGAGAAAACCAGCAGGGTGTTAGGACCGTGATCCGGGGAGGGAAGCTGGCTGGCATGGGGGTCCAGGGAGAGAGCAACGGGGCAAGTCCAGGGGGCTGAGTGGAAGCAGGCTGGAGCGGGCAGGCAGGAGGGGTCCGAGGAGTAGTGTTGGAGAGCTAGGGCTGAAGCTGGTGGCTGGAGTCAGGCCGGGAGAATGTGTGAGAACAGAAGCTACAATCTGGCAGTGTCTGGAAGGTAGGCCCGGGTATAAGTAGCGCAGTTGATGAAGATTGAAGGCAGCTGCGAATGTTGTTAATTGACTCCAGCACACCAGGCTCCACCCCTGCAATTAGCTCAGCACACAAACACAGGTGAAAAGGGAAAACACATATAAGGCCAAGGAGCCCAAACGGGATCATGACAGTACCCCCCCCTCAATGAGAGCCTCCAGGCGAGCCACCGGGCTTCCCTGGGTTGTCCCGGTGGAACTCCTTAATAAGGGAGGGATCGAGGATGAGCTGGCGAGAAATCCAGCTCCTCTCCTCAGGACCATAACCCTCCCAGTCCACCAAGTACTGAAAGCCCCGACCACGGCGGCGAATATCCAGGATCCGCCGGACTGTGTAGGCGGGGTGATCATCAATCATGCGGGGAGGTGGAGGGGGTGTAGCTGGAGGACACAGAGGGCTGGTGGAGACAGGCTTAAGCTGGGAAACGTGGAATGTGGGGTGAATCTTCATAGATAATGGCAGTTTTAATTTGACAGCGGATGGGTTGATAACAGTTTCGATTTCAAAAGGACCAATGTAACGTGGGGACAGCTTCTTAGACTCAGTGTTGAGTGGGATGTTTCTTGAAGAGAGCCAAACCTTCTGACCTGGTGTGAACTGTGGTGCTGGAACCCGGTGTCTGTCTGCCATGCGCCGATTGCGCTCGGTGGAACGGAGCAGGGCAGCGCGAGAGTCCCTCCAGACCTTACGACAGCGTCGAAGGTGGGCCCGGACAGATGGCACCGCGATGTCGCCCTCCTGTGCTGGGAACAGAGGGGGTTGATATCCAAGGGAACATTCGAATGGGGACATACCAGTAGCTGCACTTGTCAGGGAGTTGTGGGCGTATTCAACCCATGGCAGGTGAGTGCTCCAGGAAGACTGGTTCCGAGTAGTTACACAGCGCAGCGCAGCTTCGAGGTCCTGATTGGCCCGCTCCGTCTGCCCGTTCGTCTGGGGGTGGTAGCCTGAGGAGAGACTGACAGAGGATCCTAACTCACGACAGAAAGCCCTCCATACCTGGGACACGAATTGTGGACCCCGATCGGAGACCACGTCAGCAGGGATCCCGTGGAGGCGGACCACATGCTGAACCAGGAGATCAGCAGTCTCAGACGCTGTAGGAAGCTTGGGCAGAGGCACAAAATGGACAGCCTTGGAAAATCTATCAACAATGGTGAGCATGGTAGAATTACCTTCGGACAGCGGGAGACCAGTGACGAAGTCGAGACCGATGTGACTCCAGGGGCGCCCAGGCACCGGGAGGGGACGGAGCAAACCTGAGGAGGGTTGATGCGAGGACTTACTGCGTGCGCAGACTGTGCAGGCGAGCACGAAGGCACGGGTGTCAGCCTCGATGGTGGGCCACCAGAAGTGTCGCTTGGCCAGGGACAGGCTGCGGTTAACACCCGGGTGGCAGGAGAAACGTGAATTATGCACCCACTGGAGGACCTTGGAGCGGACAGCACTTGGAACGAACAGCCGACCCTGCGGCCCGGTTCCCGGATCCGGTTCCTCCCTCAGCGCCTCTCGGATCCGTGCTTCAATCTGCCACCTGACTGCCCCCACCACACAGCCAGGGGAGATGATGGTATCGGGACTGGAGAGACCGTGGTCAACGGCAAACTGTCGGGACAAGGCATCCGGCTTCCCATTCTTGGACCCTGGTCGAAAGGTGAGCTGGAAGTTAAATCGACCAAAGAACAATGCCCAGCGGGCTTGGCGGGAGTTAAGACGCTTGGCGGACTGGATATAGGACAGGTTCTTGTGATCAGTCCAAACAATAAAAGGGATCTCCACCCCCTCCAACCAGTGCCTCCACTCCTCAAGCGCTAGCTTAACCGCTAGCAGTTCCCTGTTGCCGACGTCGTAGTTGTGCTCTGCGGGAGACAGGCATCTGGAGAAGAAGGCACAGGGATGAAGCTTCTGGTCCTCCGGGGAGCGTTGAGAGAGGACCGCCCCTACCCCGGAGTCCGAAGCGTCGACCTCGACCACGAACTGTAGAGCCGGGTTGGGATGAATGAGAATGGGGGCTGAAGTGAACCGCCTCTTCAGTTCCACGAACGCCGCCTCAGCCTCAGGGTTCCAAGAGAAGGGGATAGCTGGGGAGGTAAGTCCAGTGAGGGGAGCCGCTACTCGACTGTAATCCCTGACAAACCGTCGGTAGAAGTTGGCAAAGCCCAAAAAGCGCTGGAGCTGCTTCCGGGTCACGGGTTGAGGCCACTGTGCCACCGCCTGTACCTTCTCGGGGTCGGCCCTCACCTGCCCTCGCTCTATGATGTACCCCAGGAAGTCCACGGAGTCCACATGGAACTTGCACTTCTCTGCCTTGACATACAGCTTGTTTTCCAGGAGTCGCTGTAACACCTGCTTCACGTGTTGGACATGTTCCTCCTGTGAGCGAGAGAAAATCAGTATGTCGTCCAAGTACACAAACACAGTGCGATTTAAGAGGTCACGGAGCACATCATTAACCAAAGCTTGGAAGACAGCGGGGGCATTAGTGAGACCAAAAGGCATTACCAAATATTCAAAATGTCCGAGGGGGGTCTTAAATGCAGTCTTCCATTCGTCACCCTTCCGAATGCGGACAAGGTGATAAGCATTGCGGAGATCAAGCTTGCTGAAAACTGTGGCACCGTGGAGGGATTCAAAAGCAGAGTTAATTAAAGGCAGAGGATACTTGTTCTTGATAGTGATATTGTTAAGACCCCTATAGTCTATGCAGGGACGCAGGGAACGATCCTTCTTGGCCACAAAGAAAAACCCAGCCCCGACAGGAGATGACGAAGGTCGGATAATACCTGAAGCAAGGGACTCCTTGATGTATGTCTCCATTGTCTCTCGTTCAGGCCGGGACAGGTTATACAGACGACTGGATGGCAAAGGAGCACCTGGAAGAAGATCAATAGCACAGTCATAGGGCCGGTGAGGGGGCATAGAGAGAGCACGTTGCTTACTAAATACCTCTCCCATACTGTGATATGCGGCAGGGACTTCAGACAGGTCAGGGGGCTCAAGCTTTAAAGGCACAGTGGCTCCCTCTGCTGGGGAAAGGGCGGACCGCAGGCAAGACGAGAGGCAATAATCACTCCAACTTAGTACACGACTAGTCGCCCAGTTGATGTGGGGATTGTGTAACCTTAACCAAGGCTGACCCAAAACTAAGGGAGTGTGAGGGGAAGAGATAATGTGAAACTGTATTACCTCATGGTGGTTGCCTGACAGGACAAGGCGAAGAGGCTCTGTGCGATGGGTAACCCGTGCCAGCAGCTTCCCATTAAGTCCCTGGGCATTGAGGGGAGTAGCGAGCGGTCGAGTGGCAATACCTGCTCTGGCAACGAAGTCTGCATCCAGAAAGCTCTCGTCAGCTCCAGAGTCCACCAGAGCGAACAGTGAATGGGTTTGTTGGTTCCAGGAGAGCGTAGCCCGCAGTTGCATGCGAGATTGGGGGAAAGGTTCCGATGTGATCTTGCTCACCAGTATTCCCACCGTTACTGGGGAGCACTCCCCTTTTGGCCTCTGGGGACAGGAGCTCAGGAAGTGACCGGGTTGAGCGCAGTAGATGCAGAGCCCTTCATTTATCCTCCGAAAACGCTCAGCATTGGAAAGTTTGGCTCGGCCCAGCTGCATGGGCTCCTCTGCCGAGGAGGAGGGAAGGACAAAGGAATCAGGGGACTGACTGGAGCTACGACCTGGGGAGTGTCTTATAGGAACTGAGGGAGAACGGGAGGAGAACGGGTCATGAGACCGCCCGGCTCTTTCCCTACGACGCTCTCTAAGGCGATTATCAAGTCTGATAGCTAGGGCCACTAACTCGTCCAAGCTAGCTGATTCGTCCCGAACTGCTAACTCATCCTTAACTGGATCGGCTAGTCCGTTGAGAAATGCCCCCTGCAGCGCCTCATCATTCCACCCCGTCTCTGCCGCTAGCGCTCTGAAGTCTACTGAATACTCAGCTACGCTGTGGGTACCCTGTCGAAGTGTGAGGAGTCGCTTGGTGGCATCCCTGCCGCGCACCGGGTGATCGAACACCTTCTTCATCTCAGCCAAAAATAAAGCAAAAGAAAAACAAACAGCTGACTGACCCTCCCATACTGCTGATGCCCAGGTTAATGCTTTACCCGTGAGTAAACTGATTATATAGGAGATCTTGGCTCTGTCTGTGACATAGGTAGATGGCTGTTGCTCAAACGCTAAGGTGCACTGAATCAGAAAAGGCCTACATGCCCCAAAGTCACCTGAATAGCGCTGCGGCGCCGGGACACGGGGTTCACGGGCTTGGAGAAGCGGCGGAGCCGAGGCAGGACCCTGTTGAAGACGACCGGGGTCGGCAGGAGCTGGGGGAGTGGGGTGTGCCGAGACAACGTTGAGTTGCTGCCCCATAGCAGTAACACAGGTGGAGAGCCCACTTAACGTGGAGAAGACATCTCGGAGAGTCTGCTCGTGTTTCCCTACGAGCACTCCCTGCGCTGCCAATGCCTGGTGGAGGGAGTCCGTCTCTGCTGTGTCCATGTTTAGGGCCAGATTGTACTGTTACGGTTGGGTCTGGAGGACACAGGCGCAGAGACAGTGTAAGTAAAAGAAGATTTATTTCAGGAGAAAACCAGCAGGGTGTTAGGACCGTGATCCGGGGAGGGAAGCTGGCTGGCATGGGGGTCCAGGGAGAGAGCAACGGGGCAAGTCCAGGGGGCTGAGTGGAAGCAGGCTGGAGCGGGCAGGCAGGAGGGGTCCGAGGAGTAGTGTTGGAGAGCTAGGGCTGGAGTCAGGCCGGGAGAATGTGTGAGAACAGAAGCTACAATCTGGC
This sequence comes from Hyperoplus immaculatus, assembly GCA_949357725.1. Classification (NCBI taxonomy): domain Eukaryota; kingdom Metazoa; phylum Chordata; class Actinopteri; order Uranoscopiformes; family Ammodytidae; genus Hyperoplus; species Hyperoplus immaculatus. Next base: position 601,920 of record CASHTC010001181.1, read on the forward strand.
AGTGTCTGGAAGGTAGGCCCGGGTATAAGTAGCGCAGTTGATGAAGATTGAAGGCAGCTGCGAATGTTGTTAATTGACTCCAGCACACCAGGCTCCACCCCTGCAATTAGCTCAGCACACAAACACAGGTGAAAAGGGAAAACACATATAAGGCCAAGGAGCCCAAACGGGATCATGACAAACGCACATTTATCAACATGAGCAATGAATCAGTTGTTGTGTATTTGATGTATTCGAATTGTGTATGTATTGTTTTTTTTTCTTTGCATAAAGTTTGACTCGACATCATTGTAAATGAGGGATCAATAGATCTCTCGAGTATAAACAAAAGTTAAATCAAATTAAAGATTTCACTTCCCCTTCCTGTGCAATCACCTGTATAAGTGTCTCCTCCTTTCTGTCTCAGTTTGCCTACGGCTTTCAGTAGAGATTGTCTGGTCTGGTGAGTGTTCAGGTCCCATGCGGTCCTTGGGGCAGTACTGTACTGAACCAGACCTGCAGAAAACACACAGCAATGTGTGAAACACAGAGGAAATCTGCTTCTTTTAAAACAAGTAATAAGAATGAAAGAAATGTAAAGAAAATAATTATTGATAAACGGGAAGATGTGCATTGTAGTGTCTTTGAATTTGAATATTTCCACAATTGTACCACAATAGCACTAAGAGTGGTAGAATGAATAGTAGAAGTAGCAAAACTATTACCGATCTGGACTGCGTCTGGGCCGATGTTGAAGGCTCTGACTATTTCAGCTGCAAAGGACTTGATGGTTTTAAAGTTATTAGGTCTGATGCTAGTTGAGTCGTCAAACAACAGCACGATGTCTGCTTTCTCTGTGGTTTCACACTGAGCACCTGGAGGAGAACAGAGGATTGAGGGATTTAAAACACAAAAGACCGAACACAAATGCTAACAGCAATGCTAGCAGGTCTGTGAGGCCGTATTTAGTCTCAGGGTGCACTCACAGTAGGTCATCTGTACCGTGCCCAAGTACGTTTGCCCCCTAAAGTCTGGTTCGTTTGACCAGTGTGAATGTGCCGTTCTGTACTCAAGCACGGAACACTTCCTCGGCCACGGCACACTTGGGAGAGGTGTACTCAGGCCAAAGTACAGATGCTAATGAGCAAATACGGGCACAAGCACGGGCATAAACCGCCATCCTGACATCAATTCATATTAGACTGTGTTCCCTGCGACCCAATACATCCATGCGCACAACGGACATTTAAAAAAAAAAAGTTGAGGGTTTAAGTTTGTCTGATACGGAAGTGGAATGTTTGCTTCAAATTTGTCTGTACGAAAATATTCAAAAACAATCAGATACCAGTATGCTCCAAATCCCAAACCTGCGCACATATAGACTTGGTGACGTGGATATCCTTTAATATAGGGGAGAGTGGCCTAAGTTGTGCCACTTTTTACTCAAACTTACTTTAAAGTGAGGCCTTGACAGTAATGTCTCCAATTCAAATATGTACATATATTTCAGGGTGTTGTGCATCCCTGGCAATAAAAACTTTGGATCTGGAATAAACTGTTGAAGAAATATAGCTTTCGGAAAAAAAGTTGTCTTGTGGCACAACTTGCCCCCTGTGTGGTGTAAGTTGTGCCGTTGGAGAGAATACAATGGGTAAATTGTGCCATTGATATATATCTCATGAACTGTAATGCAAGACAAATATTAGACAATCACTTATTTAAGGTTTATTTAAAGTAAATAAAGTAAATATTTTACAAAGATTGAAGGACAATTTTCTTAAACAAGGCCTAGCAGATCTAATGGTTTTACCTGCAAAGCTCACAATGACAAAATCACCATCATCATCTTTCTGGCCACCTGAACTCTCATCAGTGGTGTCGTTAAGTGGAATGGAGATGTCACTCTCTTCTGAGCTACTGTAGACAATCACGTTATTTTGGTGACCAGCGTATACAGCCATGCCACTGGCACAACTCTCAGAAATGTACTTTGCACTAGTTGCTCCGTGCTTGTGGAACCAACTGCAACCTGACAAATGTGATTCCCCCTCCATTTCGGCCTTTAAATCAAGACCTTGATAATGGAAATTCTACTTTGAAAGGCAAAACACAGTTTTTTTAGCTAAAATGTGCTTATATCTTATTCCATGTTTCTCCCTTCTTTGCAGGATGAGTTAAATGGATGGCTCTTCTTAAATATGTGGTCACATTTCCAATTTCTTCTATGGTTTTCTAGAAACAAGGGGTGGCACAACTTCCCCACCGGCACAACTTAGGCCACTCTCCCCTACTTTTTTTATTTTTTTTATATATTTTCTTGGCATTTTTGCTTTATTAGACAGATTTGTAGAGACAGAGTTGAAATGGAGCAGAGAGGGGAAGACATGCAGATAACTGACCCAGGCGGGATTCGAACCCGGGTCTGTTGCAGGGCCTGTTTGCGTAGGAAGTGGCGTGCGCCCTCTTCTGGGCGTACGGCACATTTATAAATGAGGCCCCTGATGTGTTATCATTAGTGCACTAAACTCATACCATACTTGCCTGACCTCTAAGGTGAGGGTTCAGCTGTTTAGTCACAAACAGACTTGGTGAAACTCTTTGGGTCAGAATAACTACTCTGACTGTCCCGTCCGTCCCCTTCATTTATCTTTCTGTCTGTCTGTTTACCTGTCTGTCTGTTTACCTCTGGCTGTTTACCCGTCTGGCTGTTTACCCGTCTGGCTGTTTACCCGTCTGGCTGTTTACCCGTCTGTCTGTTTACCCGTCTGTCTGTTTACCCGTCTGGCTGTTTACCCGTCTGTCTGTTTACCCGTCTGTCTGTTTACCCGTCTGTCTGTTTACCCGTCTGTCTGTTTACCTGTCTGGTTGTGTTGCCCTTCAGCCCGGAGTCCTGTCGACAAAGACACAGAGGAAACGTTACACTACAAATAATAGGCAGAAAATGTAATATTTTTTTAATGTAAACTGTTCATAATATTACCTTTTGATGAAAAACATTTGAAACATTTATGTGATCCCAGCGAAGTATATTTTATACATTTCAAACATTTGAAATATTTTCTTTAATATGTTTTTATGTCGCTAAAAAAAGAAAGAGGGTCTGTCCTCGTCTTCATGAAAAAATAAACTAAATAAAAATAAAATATACGTATAAATATAACGGAAACATGAAGAGGAAATACATTGATCATGTGTCATTTTTCACCTGTAACATTTGATCTGTTTGTATTTAGACATTTTAAATCTTCGATATCTCCACACACAGTGAACCAACAGACACTTCTTAAAGAGTTACTGCAACAGCCAAACTACATTACCCAGAAACCCACTACACCCACCAAGAAGATAGATAGATAGATAGAGAGAGAGAGAGAGAGAGAGAGAGAGAGAGAGAGAGAGAGAGAGAGAGAGAGAGCGTGTGTGTCTGTGCGTGTTTGCGTATCTCTGTGTGTGTGTGTGTTGGTGTTTGTGTGTGGCCGTATGTATGCGCGTGTCTGTGTGTGAATGTGTAATTTACTTATTATTTCTTTTTTTGATGATATCTTATCACCATTGTGGCATTCTAAGTGAGTGGGGTTTCTTAAGATAATACGACGGCAAGGAATAGAAAAGTCTCATCCTGTGCGTGGGGGAAAGGTACATTCTCTACAACAGGTTGATAATACTGATGACACGGAGCGACAGAGTGTGTAAACAGCTGTATATTCCCACATCGATTAAAGGAGAATTTCACTGACTTTATCTGACCACATTTGAGAGATATAGGCCAAGTGGTGTATGGTAGTCACAGCAAGCCCCAGTGTACGCTAGTTACTTGAAGCACCCTCACAAACACACATAAACACACACACAAACACACTAATCATTTACCCAACTTTTAGACTATAATCCTGCAATCACATATGCCAGTCCGTTTGATCCAAATACGAGTGAAATTGACTCTTGTTTTCTATTTAGTCTGGTTGGGTTTCACTGTACAGACCAAATCAACTCAAATTAAACTACGTATGTTTCCATCGAAGCTTCGCACCTTTCACACATCCATAATTTAAAGCTCTAGTGTGTAACTTTTTCATATAAATGAATGTTGGTTGCATTCAAACCATCGCCAATAGAGTTCACACAAAGTTGATCAAGCCTTATCAGCTCCACAAAACGGCCCAATCCACCTTAAAGCCTACACACATCCATAATTTAAAGCTCTAGTGTGTAACTTTTTCATATAAATGAATATCAGTTACATTCAAACCATCTCCAAAAGAGTTGACACAAAGTTGATTAAGCTCAACAAAATCAGCTATCACAAAATGGCTGAATACACCTTCAAGCCGACACACGTCCCTCATTTGATGCTTTATTGCGTAACTTTTTTCACATAAATGAATATCAGTTAGATTCAAACCATCGCCAAAAGAGTTGACACAAAGTTGATTAAGCCTTATCAGCTCCACAAAACGGCCCACTCCACCTTAAAGCCTACACACATCCATTTTAAGCTCTAGTGTGTAACTTTTTTAATATGAATGAATGTGGGTACCTGAGCTCCACAGCAGCATTAGCAGCAGCAGGTGATCCATGTCCAGGTCGACCGTCCGTCTCCTGTCGTCTGTCTGACTCCACGTCTGTTCCTCTGATAATAAAACGTTATTTTATCTGGTCGTCAGCTGACACTCGAGCAGCTTCTCAGAACTGATGCAACAGATTAAAGTCGCTCTAACTCTATCTGACCACATCGTACAGATACAGGCTCAGTGGTGTATGGAAGTCACTATGGGGCCAGAGTGCATGCTAGGTACTATGAAGCACACACACACACACACACACACATATACACACATATACACACACACACTCACACGCGCACACACACACATACACACACACACACACACACATATATATATACACACACACATACACACACACACACATATATATATATACACACACATATACACTCACACACGCACACACAATCATTCTTTCGTTCTACCATTATTAAATCGCTATTATATTATAATGAATTAGGTTTTTCTTCCCTCAGTCTTCCCCTGGCCCAGCTGTCCTGTTAATCCTAACCCTACATTTTTACTAGTGTGATGTCACACTAGTAAAATGTAGGGTTAGACAGTGAGACCATAACACACTCTTTCTGCCTTTTCTCCGGCTAGGATGAACCGATTTGAAAAATGTTTGCACATTTATACTACATAGGGTCTCAGAGTTCAATACACCTTCATATTCCCACCGGTGAAGTAGGTCTTAAGTTAGTGCTGGATTCAGACAGCCAGGCGTTACAGTTTAAATGTCTCATACACTGTTATCTGATCAATTAAAATACAGAGTTGTGCAACACTCACTCCTGCGTGTGTTGTTGTGATAGAATGTGATGTTGCCATGGTAACATAATCTTTGATCAGTTAGTTTGTCCTCTCACACGGAACATCTGTGTGTTCATCTTTAATGTTGACCGCCATTTTGTTATGTTGAAAAATAGATTTAATATTATGAAAAAAATATAAATTATATGTATTAGTCTTTATTTGGATTTTCATGTTAAGAAAAAAGGGTGTGCAGAGTGAAAACTGTGTTTTATAGTTTAGTTTAGTTTTCTTCACAGCAAAGCTTACAGCAGCCTATGTTTCTAGCTACGGTGGGCTCCTTCTCTTTACACACACACACACACACACACACACACACACACACACACACACACACACACACACACACACACACACAAACTCACACACACACACACACACAAACTCACACACACACACACACACACACACACACACACACACACACACACAGCTACGGTGGGCCCTTTCTCTTTGCTTTTGACAACAAGCGTTCTCCAGAATGCCTGACTCAATTTTATGAATATCATTTGTTTAGTGCAATGTATTTACTGCTTTTCTTAGTCTAGAAAAGCAGTAGGTCCTTGATGCTGCTCAGCTCTGCAACCACTAATTTGGTCCTTAGACTTGTTTTTGTGTGTGTGGGCGTGGGTGGGATGAGGAAGGTGGGGGGAGTTGCACGCAGACGTGTGTAGCCATGTTGTTGTGGTGTTTTATCCCTGTATACTAATAATCTGTCTTGTTACTGTGTTGTATTTTTGTGACCTGCCAAGGGACTACAGATGCAAATTAGCTTAAAGCTATAATCTGGTATAGTGCATCAAATGGCAACATT
>CASHTC010001181.1:613093-633093 GCA_949357725.1 Hyperoplus immaculatus
TTTCTCATTAGGCCTGTACCTACATAGTATTTTTTTTCATTTATAAAATTAACATAGTTAACTCTGTTCAGTTAAAACTTTGACAACTAAAATGTTGTAAAGTTTAAATAAAGATCTTAACTCTGGCTTTATCCAACATCTAGATTTTAGTTTTTTAAAGAGATGCAAATTTACACATAATTCATTAAATATTGAAAAATTTGCATTTTAATTTGAACATTTCAGAAAAATGTGTTATACAGAACAGAATTGTTTTAATGTCAATAATCAACTGGCAAAGTTTCAGTATGATTTCTATAAATTAAAAATGTTTCCTGATTCACCTGCAGTGTCTCATCTTAAGCCTAAAAACAATTTCCTTTTTGCTGACGGTCTTCTATTGTGTTTTCAGTCGTAGTTTAGAGGGAATATCTGGGTAACATATCCTCGTCTGAGCTGATGGAGGGTTATGAACTCATGGGGATGTGAGTGGAGCTGTTTGTGGTTCCTCCTCTGCTGCCTCTTCATCCAGCCCTCCCTCTGCTCCACTAACTCCCAGGTTATAATAATCCATCTCTATGTTCTCCTGTGGAGCTGGCTGCTGCCCCCTGGAGGCCTGCAGAGACATGGCAGCACACAGATACGAGTTAGTGCAGCAGTGTCTTTAACCCCCTAGCGGTTCATACGGGTACTGCAGGGGGTCCCCTAAAATTATTCAAAAATAAAACAAATAATTTCATATTTATGTTAATAAAGTATCTGTCTGTCTGTCTGTCTGTCTGTCTGTCTGTCTGTCTGTCTGTCTGTCTGTCTATCTATCTATCTATCTATCTATCTATCTATCTATCTATCTATCTATCTATCTATCTATCTATCTATCTTCATCCCCAGAGTAGTATGTTCGGTACCTTATGGCTGTAGCAGATGAGAGAGATGAACAGCAGCAGGGCCAGCAGCACCAGGACCAGTCTGATGAAGAAAACCGCTGGATCTGAGGAAACACATTCACAGTCATCACATCAGACCATATGACATCACATCAGACCATATGACATCACCAGAATAACAGCTCCCATTCGCCATAGACTCCAGAGACGGTAAATCCCCTAAAATCACTGAAGTCACTTTAACATGTAGCTGTTGGTTTCAGGTCTTAAAGAGTAGGAACCTCTGATCTTCTGTTTCATGATGATGAAGGACAAGAGTTAAATTTATTATGGACACAATCTAAACCCTGTCTGGTTGAAATGACAGAACCAACATCTTTTTTTTTTTTTTTAAGATATTTCTTGGGCATTTTTATGCTTCATTGATAGTGCAGCGAGACAGAGGTGAAATGGGGCAGAGAGGGGAGTGACATGCAGAGAACAGGGGTTGACACTAAGGTTTCAAATGCACTTGCCCATAGGGCAAGTACAGGTAATGTTTTACTTGCCCGAATGTTGTGTTCACTTGCCCAAAAAAAAATAAAAAACTGTTAAACAATGATATATACATATAGGCTAATTGAATTATACATTTTAGCGATCTCTTATCTCTTAAATGCAAACACTGCTTACTAGTCTCATCCTGACCACATAAAACGAACAACAATTCATATAAGCCTAGATATCATGACATCACACACTACACCAAGCGCTTGGTCCTGCTGAAGCATCGTGAAAGGGCCTCTTTTTGCCATGCACCTTGCCCAGGGGCTCAGAAAATTCAGTCTAGCTCAGAGTCAAGCTGAATGTTAGCTTCCACAGAACAATTTTACTTATTTAAAACGGTCACATTGTGCCAAAAAGTGATTGTGTGCCATAAAATTATTAAAGTCCACCATGTTAAAGCTATTGCCCAGTTACACTGTAAGTAAGGAGGGGGATCATTCATTTCTATTCATATTGATACCATTATAAAGACTCCACAATCCAAATCTTTATCAATACCTTTCTATTATTTTGTTTAAAGAGAACTGCTTTAATTGCTTACAAGATGAGCAGAGATCTGGATAGGACTTTAAGCAGGTCATAATTCCATATTTAGGCCTACTATTTAGTTTATATTGCTGGGAAAACAAGTTTTTTACCCAAACTGTAGGCTATTATTCAAGCTTCCCGCGAAAAACTCAAATTTCTTATTTTCTTGATGGTACATTTGAACACATCATGATGTAATTTTATTGACCTTTGCCTAATAATCATTTTACTGAGCCGACCTGAACACATCACATTTGAACCGTTTGCGATTTTTTTTTAGCTAACTAGGTCTTATCCTGCCGATTTTAATATGGATTTAAAAACTATCCGTTTTTTTAACTGCGGGACTTGTCACTTGCTACAGTCTCTCGTCTTTTTTTTTTTTTGGAGACGGAGCGGGTGGAAGGAGTTTCTTCAAGACAGTCGAAGGTAGAACACTTTTACAGTCCATGATGCGGTCCAGTGATGGAATAATACGCTGAAGTAGGCCTAATTAGATGAAGATGACCCGACTCGATATTTAAAATTATATAATGTGACCTAGCCTACTGGACTCCATAGCGGTATCGATAAGCTCAAACATTAATCATTTCTGGGTTTTGAATATAGCGGAACCAGGTCCGTAGGATAGAGCCGGCTTTCGGAACGTAGACAGCGAAACTGCGTGCACACAGGCTGTGTGTGTGTGTGTGTGTGTGTGTGTGTGTGTAGTGTGTGTGTGTGTGTGTGTGTGAGAGAGAGATAGAGAGATCGAGTGCGAAAGAGCGACCGTGATGCTTCTGGCTGCCGCGCACAGCTGCTCAATTGCGAATATAGCCGATCTATTTTGTGTGACTTAGCGGAAAAAAAATGTTTTGCAGACTGTAAAACACATGAATACACAGCCTATACTACAGACAAACCCTCTAAAATCCACTTGTCCGCCCGGGCAACCAAGAAGCAATCTCAACTTGCCCAAACATTATTTTCAGTTGCCCCGGGCAAGCGGGCAACCGTTAGTGTCAACCACTGAGAGAACGACCGCGGGCGGGAATCGAACCCGGGTCTGCTGCTGGGCCCGGCCCGGGAGGGGGACGCCTTACCGACTGAGCTGAAGGCGCCCCAGAACCAACATCCTTACATGAACCAACAGCAGGCTCCTTAACGGTCACCCAACTTTGCAAAATGTTCGTTTTCATGGTTTTTCTACGTTAATGTGGGTCCATGGTTTGAGTAGAGACTCCCAAAGTATGAGACAAAAAACAAACCCCCTGGGGAGGAGGACCCAAGTAAATGATTTGCACCAGGTCCCAGCATAACAACAATAAGCTACTGCATAAACCACAGCAGGTTCCTTAAAGGTGCAGAACGCTACGGTTTTAAGCAGAGAGCCTCCAGAAACAAGCACACCTCTGTCAGGATGCCGTAGTCCTGGATAACTTTACAGTCCTGTACCACACACTGGCAGTGGGAACATCACTGTTATAGATGATGGTTTACCTGAACAGGTGAGCTTCATGATGGAGGAAGAGGAGGCTGATGAAACACAATCCCTCAGAGCCAATCCAGACTGAACACAGTGAGAACTGATCTCCCATGTAGATCTGTTGGAGGAATCCTGTCTGGTTCGTGTAGAAACAGCAGAGCCACAGTCCAGCGCTCTGCAGACGGCAGCTGCTGTCGTCAGGGTGAAGTCATGGACTGGTCTCCACTCTCCCAGTTTCAGCTCCAGTGCTCCTGCACAGCGACCGTATCCTCCCACCAACCTGACAGGCTCTGAACAGAAACAAGACAGTCATCAGTGGAATATCTACAACCTGCTTATATTCCTCTGTGAGACAAACAATTGCTGAACGGTGAAAGTCCAGTGGTGGTAGGCAATGCTTTAAAGAAGGCAAAGCTCCTAAGGATCTACAATACGGTCCAAGCTCACTGTAACATGACAGTATGTAAGGTTGCAGTAACTTATGAACTCCAAAATCTATTCAGTTCATGTTTGAGTCAGAGTGGGCGTTCTGGAGATATTGCTCTCACAATACCCAAAGTCACAGAGACCTTGACCATTGACCTCCAACATGTCATCAGTTCATCCTATCATCAAAGTGTAAGTTTGAGCCACAATTGTAGAACATCCCTCTTAGTGTTCTTGAATTATCTTGTTCGTGAGGCATGACCTCATCTTTGAGGAACTAAATAGATCATGAGATATAACGATCACAGGAATGGCCCAGAAACAGACGGCCATACGTACAACTCAGAAACATGTGCAGCGTGAAGGCATAATACAGTGATTTTCATTAGAGCAGAAATCTTCTACCTGAGCAGGTGAGTCCAACAGCTCTGCCAGGTGAGCTGGTGTTTCTAGCTGATGAGCTTCTACAGTCCAGGAGAGCAGACTCTGGGCCTTCACATTGGAACTCTTTGGTCCACGTCGGAGCCTCCACTCCTCTATAGAGCGCCCCCTGGAGGCCTGATGGAGCCCCACAGCCAAGCTCCCTGCACACCACCTCTGCATCCTGCTGGTCAAAGTCCTCTTCACACACTGAGGACCACGACTGGTTGGACTTCACCTCCAGTCTACCTGCACACAGACTGGAACCATTCACCAGCCTGACAGAGTCTGGAGAGAGACAGAGAGTTTCATTACTGATCATTATTTGTGACTATAAACCCTATTAAAAATACATTTTACCTCTAACTAGAAACAGAACATTTCATTTCAGTATTTTGTATGTGCCTCCTGCTGCCACTGGTCACTATAATCCACATCACCCTCCAGTATATTTGTACTAAGAAACTGGAGATTCCTGCCAAAGACAAAGTCACTGTTGAGCTTACCTGAGCAGGTGATCTCTGTGATGTAGGAAGAGGAGTCTGCTAGCAAACAGTCGCTCATGGCAGATCCAGACTCCAGACATTCAGAAAGGATCTTCCATGCAGATGTTATGGAGGAGTCGTGTCTCCTTCGTGTAGAAACAGCAGAGCCACAGTCCAGCGCTCTGCAGACGGCAGCTGCTGACATCAGGGTCCAGTCATCACCATGACCTGGTCTCCACCCTCCTCGTCCTCGCTTCACCTCCAGTGTTCCTGTACAGCGACTGGATCCTCCCACCAACCTGACAGGCTCTGAACAGAAACAAGACAGTCATCAGTAAATCCATCTATCTATCTATCTATCTATCTATCTATCTATCTATCTATCTATCTATCTATCTATCTATCTATCTATCTATCTATCTATCTATCTATCTATCTATCTATCTATCTTAGTACATTCTGCAAGTTCTTATGATCAACACAAAGGATTTATATATAAACATCACACATTTTTCATGTTGCTGAGAAGAACTCGGCATTACCAACCAAATACGGATATTAATTTATAAAATGAAACTTTCAACAGTATTTTTACACCTAAAAAATTAATATAATTTAAGTGACTAATCCAAACAAAACATCACCTGTTTGAACACCTGAAGTCAGGTGGGGAGTTGCAGACACAAACATTTATAGTAAGCAGATATACGGTTTGTCCACCTATCACTAAATCATAATGTATTACGCCATGAACTCTGTTTGATTTTTCTACAAACAAAATACCAAATTAAACCCATATAGTATTTTCAGAACTTAAGACGTGGTCGGAAAACTGCTGCCCTCCACCACCTAACCTGCAAACACAACTTTGAATCGACTGCTGGAAAGCTTCCTATTGGCATCCTCATGACACACAGACCAGGAGGAAAATAGTATAATGCTACACCATTAAAAATAAAAAACTGTTAATCTAATTTCAGATGAATTTTATTAATAAATCTCAATCTGGCTCAAAAAGTCATAGATGAGTTTACCTGAGCAGGTAAGCCCATTGCTGTAAGGATAGGCACCTGGAGATATACACTCATTAAGGGTGTATCCTAACCCCACACATTCTTCATCGATCCCCCATCCAGATTTAGATGAAGACTCTTTGACTCTACTTGAAACAAAATCGCCACAGTTCAGCTCTCTGCAGACTGCATCTTCCATCCGGTCCAAGAAACCAACACGTCTCCACTCTCCCAGTTTCAGCTCCAGTGTTCCTGCACAGCGACCGGATCCTCCCACCAACCTGACAGGCTCTGAACAGGAACAAGACAGTCATCAGTAAAGAATAAAGTGAGTTTCATTAGAGCAGAAACAAAGCTGCAGCTCCTCTTCTACCTGAGCAGGTGAGTCCAACAGCTCTGCCAGGTGAGCTGGTGTTTCTAGCTGATGAGCTTCTACAGTCCAGGAGAGCAGACTCTGTGCCTTCACACTGGAACTCTTTGGTCCACGTCGGAGCCTCCACTCCTCCATAGAGCGCCCCCTGGAGGCTTGAAGGAGCCCCACAGCCAAGCTCCCTGCACAGCACTTCTGCATCCTGCTGGTCAAAGTCCTCTTCACACACTGAGGACCACGACTGGTTGGACTTCACCTCCAGTCTACCTGCACACAGACTGGAACCATTCACCAGCCTGACAGTCTGGCCTGGAGAGAGACATGAAAGGAGGACATGTACTGTATATCCTGGCACAAGCCTTCATCCTTTGTTTAACCAGTTATAAGATTTGAACTTTTCAGATGAAGCATGACACTGTGGTAGACAGCACCAAAGCCATCATGGATGACCTCATGGTCGAAACATTGGTGCCTAACTGCTTCTTCCTTGGATCTTATATCCAGAGTTGGGGCATATAATTCACCCTCAAAGACACAGCGGCACACCAGGAGATCAGCAACTTCAATAGCTGGGACGACAATGAATTCTGAGCAGTATCACTGAAACAGAGAAGCTGATATGACCAGGACTTAGCGACTTCGGTAGCAGTCCAAGATCTTGCTATGAAATGTAGCAATTGAAGGAGAGGTGTCTTTTTTTTTCTTTGTTTACCCACTAGTGCAGGGGTGTCAAAACTGATTGATTGGCCTTCGGCACATTTAAAAAATATAATGTAATATGGCCCTTTTAGTTTTTAAATAATTTAAATGCATTCATTATATTACAAAGGAATATGTCCCATAAAAGAAAAAGAGCACCAAGCCCATCCCAGAAGATGGTCTTCAGATTTAGCCTCTTAATTGTCCTCTCAAAGTGCACCAGATTCATGCATTTCACTTTAAAAAGTAAAAAAAAATCTCCTGGGGGGGGGGCATACCCCCGGACCCTCCTAGCAGTGTCGGGACCTCGGCTGGCTACTACTTTCACCCAGCTGGACATTGGAGGCAATAGCAGAACACACTGGGTGTCTGAAGGCATTCAACAATAGTCAATGATTTGGTCAGCCCTATCATTGTAGAGGGGCACCCCCAATTAAATTCTACTTAGGGCCCCATGAAGGCTTCGGCCGGCTCTCAGGGGAAATGTGTCTGTTTAATGTGCAAGTAGTGTTGCCGTGAAGAAGGAATACAATTTACGAAGACACTATGAAACTAAACATCAGAGCAGCTGCATGTCCTGATAAATGTGTTATTTTTGCAAAGTGGCCCGGCCCTTCGTAGATTTTTCTGTATGTGGCCCTCAGTGAAAAAAGTTTGGACACCCCTGGTCTAGGAAGTGCTACAAACAGAGGTTAAGGAATTACGTGAATGGAGAAACAAAGGAATATAGTTGCAGGACAAATGGATTTTCGGAGTAAGCTATAGAATGCAAGATTACTTTGTTCCAGATCTAGTTAAAGCTACTACGAGTAAGTCGGCACGTTGGCGACACCTTTGAACAAAAGCGGTAGTATTATTACGACGCCAGCTGTCGTGAAGCTGTTTTGTAGCTCGTGCAGGGAGTGCAAGAGTCAAATAATCAGGAAGCAATATGGTGCGTGTCCGTGTGTTGAAAGTGTGAGGGCACCGGACTCTTTTCGGCTCCGTGAGTCTATGGGTGACACAGCATCAACTAATGCCAGTAAGTGCTAAACACACCTGATTGCAATGAGTTGATGCATTGTCACCTCTCACGGAACTGAACGAGTCCCCGTGTCCTCACACAAAGCGAATGAACGAGAGATGGCAGTTAGATCACGATGAGGTAATGTGTTTATGTTGTAAATAATGACTATTTCCGATGAATAATGGTCATCTGATGATGCTGGTGAGGCAAAGTAAACTTTGTTTTAGTAGGCTACCGCTCATTCATTTAGGAGTAAACGCTGCAGTCTAGTTTCGCTGCGTGAAATTGTGTATACGTTGCTTGGCAACGCCCTCCCGCCCGACTATCACTCTCCCTTTTAGCTTTTCTTCATTGCATTTTCTTTTTTTTCTTTTATGGTTCAGCCCCGTTATCAGTCATTATGACGACAAACAACTGTCTCAAACAAGGCTCCCGCTCCCCTTCCCTCACCAGGAGGGATAGGCTTCTCAATTCACGTTCCTGCGCCACACTAAAATCTGTGACCAATACGGATATGTGACCATAGAGCATGCACGCGTGAACCGAAAATCGGACTGGGTGTGCGACCAGACCAAATGCAACAATAAAAACTATATAAAAACGTCTTTCTTTGCACTGATGGTCTCGTTTGCTGTTGAAGGTAATTTATGATTATGAGAGGAAACATGAGGCTGTTTAAAAGATATTTAAATGTTACTCGTAGCCGCTTTAAGGTTACAACATCCTCTCGATTCTAGCATCATGCCATCATGACCAGGTGCTGAGGGCAATAGCAGACACCATCTGCTCAGGGATTGTTAGCAAGAATGCTCCCAACAAATTTGACAATTGTTTTTGTCAAGAAATGGAAGAAGCTGCAGCACTCCAGATAATCATCCGGCCGTTTGCCAGCTGTGATTTAACCTGGGGAGGCGGCTTATGGTCTGAGAGAAGTTGTTGGTTGACTGCAGCGGCTACACATCCAACCGGAGGCGCTCCTGCAGCGACGCTTCACTTTAACTCAGGAGGCTCGCCTATTTTTTCGGGGAGACGCACGACTCTCCCGTCTGTCTGCTTTAACTGAAAGAGAAAATACTTTGTTGACAGTCACACCAGCAGCATTCGCTGTAGTTTCATGGTTTCCTGGTTTGTTTCTTTCAAGATAAAACTTCACACAAGCGAAAATGTGAAGAAAAATGCAACAAGGCACAAATATTACTGTTGAAACTTAATATTAATCATATGCATCTTAAAACGGCATGAAACAACTCAATATGGGAATTATCTATGAAAACTGTATGTAGAAAGACAGGGCTTTTAGGAGCAGCGCTGCAGCAGCAGCTGCTGCTGGGGTGTTCCATGTGTGGCCGAAAAAAGTGCGAGAGAGTCAGCAGTAACAGACGCAGACACGCTCCAGAGGTAGACACAGGATCTGTGTTCCAGGAGTTAGAATCCAAAATGAGGCCTGTGTTTAACACAAAACTTGATGTCTAGAGATGTATTACAATACCAGAGGATCATTATTGTGATAGATATCAGATCACATTTTTGAACAATGATGGAGTCTTTGCTTACCCAAACTCTTTATGCTGTTACAGAGGCGGATGGTGAAAAGTTTCATCATGGGCTGAAGCGACTGGAAATCACGGATTAGGAACTTGTGAATTGGGATGGGATCGGAGACAATGGAGATCAGCTCTCTCTCTTTAGCATTCCTAACACCTGAGAAATATAGTGTTAACAATGTATCGGAACAAATGAGATCCAAATTAAACAAACCAGTTTGGTTGATGAAGTAATGCAATTGTGATTTGGTTTCCTGGTGCATAAACTAAACTTTAATTGACAGATGATACTGATGTTTGTGAATTTTTAATTGTATTAACTAGAAAACATGTTAGGACGGCCTAGAGCAGGGGTGTCAAACTCATTTTCAGAAAGGGCCACTCTACGAAATGAGAATCACGCTATGAATGAGACAGACTATGGTAAGCAGTTTGGATAAAAGTGCAGTTATTTACCATTTAATATGAATGATAAATGTAGTAAAGTTTAATTGCTAATCTTAAGCTTATGTTCACATTGTGATGAACATGGAATAACATGTTCAATTCATATTATTCAGTTGTTTATTTTTATGGCAAAGTATTACAGTTTTCTAAGCCTTTTAGCTCTTGTTCTTTATTAACAAACCTTTATGAGGCAGAGCTGTTTTCTCTCTATTAAAACTGAAAGTCAATCACCAATAGCGTAGATCTCAACGCCGCTGTTCTTCAGTCTCATGGAGGGGATGTGTACTTCGTCCTGGGACTGTCCATCAGTGATCAGGATTAATATGTGTTTGGAGTCTGTTCGCATTCCGACACTGGGCTTAAAGTTGTGATGGAAGACGTGGTCCAGAGCTCGTCCTGTATAAGAGTAAGGAAAAGACACAAGGATGTAAAGTGGAGGCCCCCCCCCCCTTTATTTTTTGTTGCTGCGCGTCGGGCTCCTGCTTCAGCTTGTCGATCTTTATTTCTAGCAAGTGACCCGTTCGCTCTACATTATCCATTACGCAATCACCTGTTTCGGTGCCTCCTCCTTTCTGTATCAGTTTGCCTACGGCTTCCAGCAGAGATTGTTTGGTCTGGTGGGTGTTCAGGTGCCACTCGGTCCTTGGGTTATCACTGTACTGAACCAGACCTTCAGAAAACACACAGCAATGTGTAAAACACCAAGAATACGCCGACCCAGTTTCTTTTAAAACAAAAATAATATGAATAAAATACATTTTAAGAAAATAATAATTAATTAACGGGAAGAATTGCATTGTAGTGTCTTTTGAATATTTTCACAATACAACAATAGCACTAAGAGTGGTAGAATGAATAGTAGAAGTAGCAAAACTATTACCAATCTGGACTGTGTCTGGGCCGATGTTGAAGGCTCTGACTATTTCAGCTACAAAGGACTTCATGATTTTAAAGTCATCAGGTTCGATGCTCCCGGAGTCGTCAAGCAACAGCACGATGTCTGCTTTCTCTGTGGTTTCACACCGAGCACCTGGAGGAGAACAGAGGATTGAGGGATTTAATACACAAAAGACTGAACACAAATGCTAACAGCAATGCTAGCAGGTCTGGGGGCGCCTTTAGCTCAGTTGGTAAGGCGTCCCCCTCCCGGGCCGGGCCCAGCAGCAGACCCGGGTTTGATTCCCACCCGCGGTCGTTCTCTGCATGTCACTCCCCTCTCTGCCCCATTTCACCTCTGTCTCTCTGCACTATCAATAAAGCATAAAAAAATGCCCAAAAAATATCTTAAAAAAAAAAAAAAAGCAATGCTAGCAGGTCTGTGAGGCCGTATTTAGTCTCAGGGTGCACTCACACTAAGCCATCTGTACCGTGCCCAAGTACGTTTGCCCCCTAAAGTCTGGTTCATTTGACCAGTGTGAATGCGCCGTTCTGTACTCAAGCACGGAACACTTCCTTGGCCATGGCACACTTGGGAGAGGTGTACTCAGTCAAAAAGTACAGATGCTTATGAGCCGACATGCGCACAAGCACGGGCATAAACCGCGATCCCGATCAATTTATATTAGACTGTGTTCCCTGCTATATTCAAAAACAATCAAAAACAATCGGATACAAGTACGCTCCAAATCCCAAACCCGCGCGCATATAGACGTAGTGACATGGATATCCTTTAATAAACGTTTTACTTTTTTTTTAAGATATTTGTTTGGCATTTTTTGCTTAAAGGTGAAGTAAGTGGTTTATTTATATTAATATAAGTGTTAAATCGCTCTTTATTCATACAGTAATCACTTACACGATGTGCGCATTTCATAAAGTCAATCTCTTAGTCAGCTGCTCTGCATGTAATAAGCAATTAAACTTTATGTAGTATCCCGAAATTTTATCCAATCACAAGAGAGAACGCTAAAAACCGACACCCGTCCGCACCCGTCTCACTCATGGTCTCACTGCCGGTGCACACCAGAGCGACAGATGGGTGAATGTTTATGCGCCTACAATGGATCTGAGATGATGCTAGATAACTTGCTGCTCGAAGACCGCAGTGCATTAATGTGGTGACGTAGGGACGAGCGAGGGGACTGCTAACTGCAGTAACTGACAGGAAGTTAGCTAAAAGAACCATTCCGCTTACAGCTCCTTTAATTAGCCAGATCTGTAGAGACAGAGTTGAAATGGAGCAGAGAAGGGAAGACATGCAGATAACTGACCCAGGCGGGATTCGAACCCGGGTCTGCTGCAGGGCCTGTTTGCGTAGAAAGTGGCGTGCGCCCTCTTCTGGGCGTGCGGCACGTTTATAAATGAGGCCCCTGATGTGTTATCATTAGTGCACTATACTCATACCATACTTGCCTGACCTCTAAGGTGAAGGTACAGAGGCCTGTTTCAGGTAGCTGGTTTTGAGGCAACCCAGAGTTTGTTCGCTCTGAGTTAGTGGAAACTCTGGGTTTTCCGTTTCAGGTAGCAGGTTCAGCGCAACCAAGAGTCAGTTACTGCGGCAACATACGCCGTGGGTCTAAGCTGCTGGATAGGTGGTTAGACCTACCCTGAGTTTGTTTTCACTTTACGCTGCAGCTCCGACTGAAGAAAGAGTGTCACTGTCACACGCGTCCCTGTACAGTTTGAAGCAAAATCACTCCATAGAAATCTCCATCGGGATGTTTTTATCATTTCCTGATGATTTTACGTTTGACCGATCATTCATCTGATCAGTAGCCTTGTTCTCAGCCCTCGGTCCGTTCATATAGGCGGCCACCTTACACATCGTGACATGCTCTACATTCAGATTAATAAACCTATTTGTATTGTATGCTTTTTAATGTCTGTGCCACTGAACAGATTTATGTCAGGTGGATTCATGTAACGCTGCGGCTGCACGCAATCTTTACTGTTCACTTGTGCGATCCTAAAGTCACAGACGAGCCTCGTTAAATAGCCTAATATGAATATAAAAATTATATAATAATTTAAACTGTGATCACTTGAGGAAAATGGATCTGGTAATAAATCAATCAGGCTCTTCAATGGAAACTGTCACCTAATGTGTCTGATGTTAATGTCTTTCACTCCCCATTTAAAAGAAGCGACAGTATGTTCTGTTTACTGCACAGTAGGCTATTAGGCTATAGCTTCCCAACATATTATACAGCGAATATAAAACACTCTCAGCAATGCTGTGTCGCGCCAGCTTTATTACTTTACAGCTGATATGAGTAACTTTTTAAAATAGACTATGGCTTCTCATACGGAAGCGAAATGATTCTCTTGACAAAAAATGATTGCTCTGTTTTTTTCTGAATTGCAGAGGAGATTAGATCAGAGTTATGAGACAGTATCCCGTTTATTCTTCTCCATACCATAAGCTCATTCGTTAATATTTCTAACTCTAGTGGGAGGAGCGGAGATTTTTTTTTTCTTTTCTTTTTTGAGAAGTGGAGAAGTGGGAGGATCAATCATTTGTTTCTACTGTTTCCATGGTGAATCATGTTATCAGCGATCCATTGACGATGGCTTTTACGCACGCGATCAACCCAGAGTGAACACGCTCAGAGTTGATTAACCCAACGCTGATCCACTGTTCTGAAACCGAAAACCCAGAGTTGCTCGTCAATCCTGCGCTCTGACCAACTCAGAGCGCAGGATTTAACTCAGAGTATGTAAAACCAGCTACCTGAAACAGGCCTCAGGTGTTAAGTCAGAGACTTGGTGAAGCTCTTTGTGTCAGAATAACTACTCTGACTGTCCCGTCCGTCCCCTTAATTTATCTTTCTGTTCACCCGTCTGTCTGTTTACCTGTCTGTCTGTTTACCTGTCTGTCTGTTTACCTGTCTGGCTGTTTACCTGTCTGTCTGTTTACCTGTCTGTCTGTTTACCTGTCTGGTTGTGTTGCCCTTCAGCCCGGAGTCCTGTCGACAAAGACACAGAGGAAACGTTACACTACAAATAAAAGGCAGAAAATGTAATATTTTTTTAAAGTAAACTGTTCATAATATTACCTTTTGATGAAAAACATTTGAAACATTTATGTGATCTCAGCGAAGTATATTTTATAATTTTCGAACATTTTAAATATTTTCTTTAATGTGTTTTTATGTCGCTAAAAAAAGAAAAAGGGTCTGTCCTCGTCTTCATGAAAATAAAAATTAAATAAAAATAAAATATACGTATAAATATCAACAAACAGAAACATGAAGAGGAAATACATTGATCATGTGTCATTTTTCACCTGTAATGTTTGATCTGTTTGTATTTAGAGATTTAAAATCTTCGATATCTCCACACAGACTGAACCAACAGACACTTCTTAAAGAGTTAATGCAACAGCCAAACTACATTACCCAGAAACCCACTGTATGACATCACTACACCCACCGAGAAGATAGAGAGAGAGAGAGAGAGTGTGTGTGTGTGTCTGTGTGTTTGCGTATCTGTGTGTGTGTGTGTTGGTGTTTGTGTGTGGCCGTATGTATGCGCGTGTGTGAATGTGTAATTTATTTATTTATTTATTTTTTGATGATAACTTATCACCACTGTGGCATTCTAAGTGAGTGGGGTTTCTTAAGATAATACGACGGCAAGGAATAGAAAAGTTGCATCCTGTGCGTGGGGGAAAAGGTACTTTATTTACAACAGGTTGATAATGCTGATGACACGGAGCCACAGAATGTGTAAACAGCTGTATATTCCCACATCGATTAAAGGAGAATTTCACTGACTTTATCTGACCACATTTCAGAGATATAGGCCAAGTGGTGTATCACAGTCACAGCAAGCCCCAGTGTACGCTAGTTACTTGAAGCACACTCAAACACACACAAACACACATAAACACACTAATCATTTACCCAACTTTTAGACAATTATCCTGCAATCACATATGCCTACCATAACGTTTTGATGCATCATTTAAATTCCAGTCCGTTTGATCCAAATGCGAGTGAAATGTACTCTTGTTTTCTATTTAGTCTGGTTGGGTTTCACTGTACAGACCAAATCAACTCAAATTAAACTACGTATGTTTTTTTAAAGCTCTAGTGTGTAACTTTTTCATATAAATTAATCTTGGTTACATTCAAACCATCGCCAAAAGAGTTGACACAAAGTTGATTAAGCCTTATCAGCTCAACAAAATGGCTGAATCCACCTTTAAGCCTACACACATCCATAATTTTAAGCTATAATGCATAATTTTTTCATATAAATTAATATCAGTTACATTCAAACCATCGCCAAACGAGTTGACACAAAGAAGACCACCTTAAAGCCTACACACATCCATCATTTTAAGCTATAGTGTGTAACTTTTTTATATAAATTAATGTTGGTTGCATTCAAACCATCGCCAAAAGAGTTCACACAAAGTTGATCAAGCCTTATCAGCTCCACAAATGCCTAAGCCTTAAGCCTACTTTAAGCCTACACACATCCCTCATTTACAGCTCTAGTGTGTAACTTTTTCATATAAATGAATATCAGTTACATTCAAGCCATCTCCAAAAGAGTTGACACGAAGTTGATTAAGCCTTATCAGTTCCACAAAACGGCCCAATCCACCTTCAAGCCTATACACACATCCATAATTTAAAGCTCTAGTGTGTAACTTTTTCATATAAATTAATCTTGGTTACATTCAAACCATCGCCAAAAGAGTTGACACAAAGTTGACTAAGCCTTATCAGCTCCACAAAATGGCTGAATCCACCTTTAAGCCTACACACATCCATAATTTTAAGCTATAATGCGTAATTTTTTCATATAAAATAATATCAGTTACATTCAAACCATCGCCAAACGAGTTCACACAAAGTTGATTAAGCTCAACAAAATCAGCTATCACAAAATGGCTGAATACACCTTCAAGCCTACACACGTCCCTCATTTGATGCTTTATTGCGTAACTTTTTCACATAAATGAATATCAGTTAGATTCAAACCATCGCCAAAAGAGTTGACACAAAGTTGATTAAGCCTTATCAGCTCCCCAAAACGGCTGAATCCACCTTCAAGCCTATACACATGCATTTTAAGCTCTAGTGTGTAACTTTTTTAATATGAATGAATGTGGGTACCTGAGCTCCACAGCAGCATTAGCAGCAGCAGGTGATCCATGTCCAGGTCGACCGTCCGTCTCCTGTCGTCTGTCTAACTCCACGTCTGTTCCTCTGATAATAAAACGTTATTTTATCTGGTCGTCAGCTGACACTCGAGCAGCTTCTCAGAACTGATGCAACAGATTAAAGTCACTCTAGCTCTATCTGCCACATCGTACAGACACACACATATACACACACACACTCACACACACACACACACATATATATATACACACACACATACACACACACACACACATATACACATATACACACACACATATACACACACACACATATACACACACATATACACACACACACACACACACACACACACACACATATACACACACACACACACATATATACACACACACACATACACACACACACACACACACACACATATACGCACACATATACACACACAAACACACACACACATTCTTTCGTTTTATCATTATTAAACTTTATTATAATATAATGAATTAGGTTTTTCTTCCCTCAGTCTTCCCTCAGTCTTCCCTTGGCCCAGCTGTCCTGTTAATCCTAACCCTACATTTTACCATGTGTGATGTCACACTAGTAAAATGTAGGGTTAAACAGTGAGACCATAACACACTCTTTCTGCCTTTTCTCCGGCTAGGATGAACCGATTTCAAAGATGTTTGCATACTACATAGGATCTCAGAGTTCAATACACCTTCATATTCCCACCGGTGAAGTAGGTCTTAAGTTAGTGCTGGATTCAGACAGCCAGGCGTTACAGTTTAAATGTCTCATACACTGTTATCTGATCAATTAAAATACAGAGTTGTGCAACACTCACTCCTGCGTGTGTTGTTGTGATAGAATGTGATGTTGCCATGGTAACATAATCTTTGATCAGTTAGTTTGTCCTCTCACACGGAACATCTGTGTGTTCATCTTTAATGTTGACCGCCATTTTGTTATGTTGAAAAATAGATTTAATATCATGAAAAAACTCCGCCCCCCCCTCCCCCACACACACCACTTTCTACTAGTTTTGTAAAGTAATCTTTCATGCCCGACTGAATCAAAAAGTGTCTGCAAATCAACGCAGCATGCATTCATTTATATGTATTAGTCTTTATTTGGATTTGCATGTTAAGAAAAAAGTGTGTGCAGGGTGAAAATGTGTTAAACTGTTCTATAGTTTAGTTTAGTTTTCTTCACAGCAAAGATTACAGCAGCCTATGTTTCTAGCTATGGTGGGCTCCTTCTCTTTGCACACACACACACACACACACACACACACACACACACACACACACACACACAGCTACGGTGGGCCCCTTCTCTTTGCTTTTGAAAACAAGCGTTCTCCAGAATGCCTGACTCAATTTTATGAATATCATTTGTTTAGTGCAATGTATTTACTGCTTTTCTTAGTCTAGAAAAGCAGTAGGTCCTTGATGCAGCACTCATTACAATATCACACAAAGCCCAAAGAAGAAGCCTTACCCTTCACCTGTGTACTGGGCTATTCACACCAGAGATTTTATTCAGCATGTACACAGTACAGACAGATAGATAAACTCTTCGCCTGGAAAAAAGATATTAACTGAATTGAATAAAAAAATACAAAAATGTAACTGTATGTGTTTGTTTTCTTCTTCTATGTTGTGTAGCCTAACTGTATTAACATCAGGCCCGGTTCTAGACAGTTAGATTTGGGTGGGCCTGTAGAAATTTTAGGTGGGCACACTGGGCAGAGAGACCGAAGATGAGAGCGCGCGAAGAGCGCGCAAGCCGGAATTTTTAGTCCTTGTAAGATCTCTGCGTCTGCTTTTTGGCACATTTACTGTGAATTGTGTAGAACACAATATGCAAATAAACTTTGAGTGTTGCTGTGTGGGAGATTTGATTCTTGCATGTTTTTTTCCCCCATATGTTTATGAATAACATATAATATACATTATATACAACATAATGTATCTATTTTTTAATTGTAGGCAGCCTGAGCTGAAGAGAAAGCTTTGGGACTGGGCAACCTGGATGGTGGTAGTCCAGAGCTATATACTATACACACCACTTTCCACTATTGCCTCTGATGTCCAAATGGGTGAAAATAGTAGCTAGCCAAGGTCACAACCCTGCTAGGGGGGTCCGGGGGTATGCCCCCCCGGGAGATTTTTTTTTACCTTTTTAAAGTGAAATGCATGAATCTGGTGCACTTTGAGAGGAAGATTAAGAGGCTAAATCTGAGGAATTTTGTGTGAACAAATAATTTGGAGACACTGGGTCGGATGAATTAGAAGCTATTGAAGAAAGACACATGGATTTTCCATAGAAATATAAATTAGAAATAAAATATTATGCAGGATCCTCTGGGATGGGCTTGGAGCTCTTTTTCTTTTATGGGACATATTTTTCTGTAATATAATGAATTAATTTAAATGCAGTGAGAGGAACGAAGCATAAGAACTCTGTTGTCCAGTTATCTTTTTTTCCACAGACGAGGCTGAAATAGGCTATAGACTATAGGCCTACACAGTGCATGGGCAACTGAGGGCAGCCCCATTTTCAAATATTTTTAAATAAACTCAATACACACTGTGCATGCCATGGACTTGAACGTGACGTGATCAGTTAACCTCGGATTACCTCCCAGATGAACTGATTCAATTATTAAGATATTAACTATCTACCAAAACATTGTATTCCTTTTATTGCATGATAATTTACATTCACATAATATGATGTTGATGTCAAACACACAAACTAAAAAAAATTTTTAAAAAAATTGGGGGGGCCACCCTGGCAGTCGGGACCCTAAGAAACCACTCATTTCGCTTATGCCTCAGGCCGGCTCTGCTGACCAGTGACCACTATAAGCGGGTGGAGGCAGACTGTCCTGCCCTCCCAATAATACAATTAGAAGCAATGCATGGCAATGGTATATTCTTTAGTATTAATTAATTGTCTGAATTTTATTTTACATTTTCTTGGACAGCGAATGAACAGGTCCGTCCGATAGTGGGTCTGGACTTCACCCAAAAAAAAAATAAATAAATTATTATTTTTTTGATTGGGTGGGCACAGCCCACATTACACGGGCACGGGTACCGCCGGCCCTGATTAACATGTTAAATTATTTTAACTAAATAAAATGTATGGTGCTTTTCCATTACATGTTACTGACTCTACTCTAGGCTACTCAACCCTGCGCCCAAACAACGGGAATGTAAAAACTAAGCGGGCCCACTTTGTTTACACACCACTTTACAGAGCCTAGGCTGTGTATTAATATTGAATTTTCTTTTTTTTAAAGCACATAGGCCTACTATTGACCGTAGGCCTAACGGATCATGAGGAGATACTACTCACTGTTTTTTATTTTTTATTTTTTTTTTTACAAAAAGTGATTTTGCCAACAAGCATTAATCTCCAGAATCGCTGACTCCACCGTTTACTGTGTGATCTCGGCAGCAACAGAAAAACTCTGACTGAACATTAGGGGTGGAGGGGCGGCAGGTCGCTGTGAATGAAGCCGGCGACTGAGCCTCTTCTTCGGGGGCGGGGGCGGGGCCAAGGGCTGGAGTAACTGATCCAGAGTCAGCGATGGATGGATGGATGGATGGATGGATGGATGGATGGATGGATGGATGGATGGATGGATGGATAGATAGATAGATAGATAGATAGATAGATAGATAGATAGATAGATAGATAGATAGATAGATAGATAGATAGATAGATAGATAGATAGATATTAATTTAACTGTATGTATGTTTCTTTCTTGCTACATAGGCCTAGCTGTTTTAACAAGTTCAATGACTTGAACTAAATAAATAAATAAATATATCTTAATAAAAACATCACAGACAATACGGTCTTTAAAGAGAACCCAGAAGCTCCTCTGTTCCTTGCCCATCGCCCGGACCGTTGGAGTGACGCAGAAACACGGCTCAGCTCATCAGGTAGTGTAACCTATTTCCTGTGTATTTCATGTCAAATCTATATTTAGTCATTCAAATGTGATTGGATTATTGTCATCATTACTCGTTAACTTTCTCTATGAAGCTACAACTTTATAAAAACGTCTTTTTTAACGCCAGTAGGCTA
>CASHTC010001181.1:635593-643093 GCA_949357725.1 Hyperoplus immaculatus
ACATTATCTCTACAGTGGTGTGTCTGTGTGTGTGTGTGTGTGTGTGTGTGTGTGTGTGTGTGTGTGTGTGTGTGTGTGTGTGTGTGTGTAAAATCTCCGTTTGGAGGGGCACACACTTTTCAGAAGGGGAGGGGCTGAGGGGTGAATTGGTATTCAACCTTAATGTTACAGAGTAAAGTGGTGTGAAGCTATTAAAACATTAAAATAAAAAATATAATATGTAAAATATCAACATTTAAGGTAATATATAAGGTAGCAATATGAAAAACAAGCAATTCATTGGTTATATGTCATTTAAAGCATAAACATTTCTTCTTCTTCTTCTCTCTCCCCTCCTGCAGACGCACTGTGATTAACATCTATAACCACAGGATCTATTTATAGCTAGGAGGAGGTTGTGTATCCTGTTGTAAGCACACAGGCCGTGTACTCATAATATGTGTGTGTGTGTGTGTGTGTGTGTGTGTGTGTGTGTGTGTGTGTGTGTGTGTGTGTGTGTGTGTGTGTCTGTGTGTGTCTGTGTGTGTGTGTGTGTGTGTGTGTGTGTGTGTGTGTGTGTGTGTGTGTGTGCGTGTGTGTCATATCTATCTTCCACAACATGCAACTTTAAAGTACATAGTAAAGGCATGTTTTGATACATTTGTTCAAACATTAAAATATTAAAAGTTACATGAATTATATGAACCACAGGCTATCTAAAAACATACATAAGCATGCAGGATAAACGCTATGATAAAAAAATACTGAATAGGTAATTAAGGCATATACACATTTTAAAGAGAGACTGCAGGGAAAACAATAATTTTTTTTAAGCACTGGTCAATTTAAAAGTTTTTGTCTATTTTGCTTCCATAGCATTTATTCTATCATACGTATCAATCAAAGGTCTAAAAAGTTTATTTTGAAGTGTATTTGACTAAACCTTGTCTGTTTGCGCCTGTTCATTTTTCCTATACAACCATCTTTAACGGCCAATATCTTAACATTATTTTTTATCAATACTCTGAACCAAATATCTCAACTTCTAAAGCACTTACATCAACTAATCTTTGCATAATCATTCTCAGCACTATTCTGAAGGTTATTACAGAAGGATTTGTTCATATGTTATTTTATTGTCTGATTTATAAGACATTTTCTCATGAGGCCTGTACCTACATAGTATTTTTTTTCATTTATAAAATTAACATAGTTAACTCTGTTCAGTTAAAACTTTGACAACTAAAATGTTGTAAAGTTTAAATAAAGATCTTAACTCTGGCTTTATCCAACATCTAGATTTTAGTTTTTTAAAGAGATGCAAATTTACACATAATTAATTAAATTTTGCAAAATTTGCATTTTAATTTGAACATTTCAGAAAAATTTGTTATACAGAACAGAATTGTTTTAATGTCAATAATCAACTGGCAAAGTTTCAGTATGATTTCTATAAATTAAAAATGTTTCCTGATTCACCTGCAGTGTCTCATCTTAAGCCTAAAAACTATTTCCTTTTTGCTGACTGTCTTCTATTGTGTTTTCAGTCGTAGTTTAGAGGGAATATCTGGGTAACATATCCTCGTCTGAGCTGATGGACGGTTATGAACTCATGGGGATGTGAGTGGAGCTGTTTGTGGTTCCTCCTCTGCAGCCTCTTCATCCAGCCCTCCCTCTGCTCCACTAACTCCCAGGTTATAATAATCCATCTGTATGTTCTCCTGTGGAGCTGGCTGCTGCCCCCTGGAGGCCTGCAGAGACATGGCAGTACACAGATAGGAGTTAGTGCAGCAGTGTCTTTAACCCCCTAGCGGTTCATACGGGTACTGCAGGGGGTCCCCTAAAATTATTCAAAAATAAAACAAATAATTTCATATTTATGTTAATAAAGTATCTGTCTGTCTGTCTGTCTGTCTGTCTGTCTGTCTGTCTATCTATCTATCTATCTATCTATCTATCTATCTATCTATCTATCTATCTATCTATCTATCTATCTATCTATCTATCTATCTATCTATCTTCATCCCCAGAGTAGTGTGTTCGGTACCTTATGGCTGTAGCAGATGAGAGAGATGAACAGCAGCAGGGCCAGCAGCACCAGGACCAGTCTGATGAAGAAAACCGCTGGATCTGAGGAAACACATTCACAGTCATCACATCAGACCATATGACATCACATCAGACCATATGACATCACCAGAACAACAGCTCCCATTCGCTAGAGACTCCAGAGACGGTAAATCCCCTAAAATCACTGAAGTCACTTTAACATGTAGCTGTTGGTTTCAGGTCTTAAAGAGTAGGAACCTCTGATCTTGTGTTTCATGACGATGAAGGACAAAAGTTAAATTGATTATGGACACAATCTAAACCCTGTCTGGTTGAAATGACAGAACCAACATCTTTTTTTTTTTTTTAAGATATTTTTTGGGCATTTTTATGCTTTATTGATAGTGCAGAGAGACAGAGGTGAAATGGGGCAGAGAGGGGAGTGACATGCAGAGAACGGCCGCGGGCGGGAATCGAACCCGGGTCTGCTGCTGGGCCCGGCCCGGGAGGGGGACGCCTTACCGACTGAGCTAAAGGCGCCCCAGAACCAACATCTTTACATGAACCACCAGCAGGCTCCTTAACGGTCACCCAACTTGGCAAAATGTTCGTTTTCATGGTTTTTCTACGTTAATGTGGGTCCATGGTTTGAGTAGAGACTCCCAGAGTATGAGACGAAAAACAAACCCCCTGGGGAGGAGGACCCAAGTAAATGATTTGCACCAGGTCCCAGCATAACAACATTAGGCTACTGCATAAACCACGGCAGGTTCCTTAAAGGTGCAGAATGCTACGGTTTAAAGCAGAGAGCCTCCAGAAACAAGCACACCTCAGGATGCCGTAGTCCTGGATAACTTTACAGTCCTGTACCACACACTGGCAGTGGGAACATCACTGTTATAGATGATGGCTTACCTGAACAGGTGAGCTTCATGATGGAGGAAGAGGAGGCTGATGAAACACAATCCCTCAGAGCCAATCCAGACTGAACACAGTGAGAACTGATCTCCCATGTAGATCTGTTGGAGGAATCCTGTCTGGTTCGTGTAGAAACAGCAGATCCACAGTCCAGCGCTCTGCAGACGGCAGCTGCTGTCGTCAGGGTGAAGTCATGGACTGGTCTCCACTCTCCCAGTTTCAGCTCCAGTGTTCCTGCACAGCGACCGTATCCTCCCACCAACCTGACAGGCTCTGAACAGAAACAAGACAGTCATCAGTGAAATAACTACAACCTGCTTATTTTCCTCTGAGACAAACAATTGCTGAACGGTGAAAGTCCAGTGGTGGTCGTAAATGGTAAATGGTAAATGGACTTGTATAGCGCTATATCTCCGTTTATCACAGACCCAAAGCGCTTTACATTGTTTTTTTTTGTACACATTCACCCAGTCACACACACATTCATACACCGATAGCAGCAGCTACCACGCAGGGTAGGCTTTTAGCACTAGGGTGCTAAGCTAACTAAGCTAACTATCGGGAGCAATTCGGGGTTCAGTGTCTTGCCCAGGGACACTTCGACATGTGGCGGGGAGACGGGGGATCGAACCTCCGACCCTGCACTCCAGAGGCGAACACCCTACCCACTTCGCCACTGCCGTAGTCAATGCTTTAAAGAAGGCAAAGCTCCCAAGGATCTACAATATGGTCCAAGCTCACTGTAACATGACAGTATGTAAGGTTGCAGTAACTTATGAACTCTGAAATCTATTCAGTTCATCTTTGAGTCAGAGTGGGCGTTCTGGAGATATTGCTCTCACAATACCCAAAGTCACAGAGACCTTGACCATTGACCTCCAACATGTCATCAGTTCATCCAATCATCAAAGTGTAAGTTTGAGCCACAATTGTAGAAAATCCCTCTTAGTGTTCTTGAATTATCTTGTTCATGAGGCATGACCTCATCTTTGATGAACTAAATAGATCATGAGATATAACGATCACAGGAATGGCCCAGAAACAGACGGCCATACGTACAAGTTAGAAACATGTGCGACGTGAAGGCATAATAAAGTGATTTTCATTAGAGCAGAAACTAAGCTGCAGCTCCTCTTCTACCTGAACAGGTGAGACCAACAGCTCTGCCAGGTGAGCTGGTGTTTCTAGCTGATGAGCTTCTACAGTCCAGGAGAGCAGACTCGTTGCCTTCACACTGGAACTCTTTGGTCCACGTCGGAGCCTCCACTCCTCCATAGAGCGCCCCCTGGAGGCCTGAAGGAGCCCCACAGCCAAGCTCCCTGCACACCACCTCTGCATCCTGCTGGTCAAAGGCCTCTTCACACACTGAGACCCACGACTGGTTGGACTTCACCTCCAGTCTACCTGAACACAGTCTGGAACTATTCACCAGCCTGACAGAGTCTGGAGAGAGACAGAGAGTTTCATTACTGATCATTATGTGTGACTATAAACCCTATGAAAAATACATTTAACCTCTAACTAGAAACAGAACATTTCATTTCAGTATTTTTTTAGCTGAGCGTATGTGCCTCCTGCTGCCACTGGTCACTATAATACACATCACCCTCCAGTATATTTGTACTAAGAAACTGTAAATTCATGCCAAAGACAAAGTCACTGTTGAGCTTACCTGAGCAGGTGATCTCTGTGATGTAGGAAGAGGAGTCTGCTAGCAAACAGTCACTCATGGCAGATCCAGACTCCAGACATTCAGAAAGGATCTTCCGTGCAGATGTTATGGAGGAGTCGTGTCTTCTTCGTGTGGAAACAGCAGAGCCACAGTCCAGCGCTCTGCAGACGGCAGCTGCTGACATCAGGGTCCAGTCATCACCATAACCTGGTCTCCACTCTCCTCGTCCTCGCTTCACCTCCAGTGTTCCTGTACAGGGACTGGATCCTCCCGCCAACCTGACAGGCTCTGAACAGAAACAAGACAGTCATCAGTAAATCTATCTATCTATCTATCTACCTATCTATCTATCTATCTATCTATTTATCTATCTATCCATCTATCTATCTATCTATCTATCTATCTATCTATCTATCTATCTATCTATCTATCTATCTATCTATCTATCTATCTATCTATCTATCTATATTAGTACATTCTGCAAGTTCTTATGATCAACACAAATGATTTATATATAAACATCACACATTTTTATGTTGCTGAGAAGAACTCGGCATTACCAACCAAATACGAGACAACACTAAAGATAGTGTTGTCTCGTATGTTTGTTGTTAGTGCACTTTTTACTTGTTATCTGTTCACCGCGGGACAGGGGGAAACGTTTTCTCGATTCCCTTACATGTCTTGTACATGTGAAGTGTTGACAATAAAGCTGACTTTGACTTTTGACTTTGATACGGATATTAGGTTATAAAATTAAACTTTCAACAGTATATTTACACCTAGAAAATTAATATAATTTAAGTGACTTATCCCAAACAAAACATCACCTGTTTGAACACCTGAAGTCAGGTGGGGAGTTGCAGACACAAACATTTATAATAAGCAGAGATACGGTTTGTCCACCTATCACTAAATCATAATGTATTACAGCATGAACTCTGTTTGATTTTTCTACAAACAAAATACCAAATTAAACCCGTATAATATTTTCAGAATTTAAGACGTGGTCGGAAAACTGCTGCCCTCCACCACCTAACCTGCAAACACAACTTTGAATCGACTGCTGGAAAGCTCCCTATTGGCATCTTCATGACACACAGACCAGGAGGTAAATAGTATAATGCTTAACCATTAAAAATAAAAAACAGTTAATCTAATATTATTAACAAGTCAAAATATCTAGCCTGGTCCTGATCTAATTTCAGATGAATATTATTAATAAGTCTCAATCTGGCTCCAAGAGTCATAGATGAGTTTACCTGAGCAGGTGAGCTCCCTGATGGAAGAATTGGAACGTGGAGATATACACTCCTTAAGGGTGTATCCTAACCCCACACATTGATCATCGATCCCCCATGCAGATATAGATGAAAACTCTTTGACTCTACTTGAAACAAAATCGCCACAGTTCAGCTCTCTGCAGACTGCATCTCCCATCCAGTCCAGGAAACCAACTGGTGTCCACTCTCCCAGTTTCACCTCCAGTGCTCCTGCACAGCGACCAGATCCTCCCACCAACCTGACAGGCTCTGAACAGAAACAAGACAGTCATCAGTAAAGAATAAAGTGAGTTTCATTAGAGCAGAAACTAAGCTGCAGCTCCTCTTCTACCTGAGCAGGTGAGTCCAACAGCTCTGCCAGGTGAGCTGGTGTTTCTAGCTGATGAGCTTCTACAGTCCAGGAGAGCAGACTCTGTGCCTTCACACTGGAACTCTTTGGTCCATGTCGGAGCCTCCACTCCTCCATAGAGCGCCCCCTGGAGGCCTGAAGGAGCCCCACAGCCAAGCTCCCTGCACACCACCTCTGCATCCTGCTGGTCAAAGGCCTCTTCACACACTGAGGACCACGACTGGTTGGACTTCACCTCCAGTCTACCTGCACACAGACTGGGACCATTCACCAGCCTGACAGTCTGGCCTGAAGAGAGACATGAAATGTACTGTATATCCTGACACAAGCCTTCATCCTTTGTTTAACCAGTTATGAGATTTGAACTTTTCAGATGAAGCATGACACTGTGGTAGACAGCACCAAAGCCTTCATGGATGACCTCATGGTCGAAACATTGGTAACTACATTCAGAAAGTTTGAAGGTCTCGAGAAGTGTTGCTTCTTGGATCTTATATCCAGAGTTGGGGCATATAATTCACCCTCAAAGACACAGTGGCACTCCAGGAGATCAGCAACTTCAATAGCTGGGACGACAATGAATTCTGAGCAGTATCACTGAAACAGAGAAGCTGATATGACCAGGACTTAGCGACTTCGGTAGCAGTCCAAGATCTTGCTATGAAATGTAGCAATTGGAGGAGAGGTGTCACATGGTCTAGGATGTGCTACAAACAGAGGTTAAGGAATTATGTGAATGGAGAAACAAAGGAATATAGTTGCAGGACAAATGGATTTTCGGAGTAAGCTATGGAATGCAAGATTACTTTGTTCCATATCTACAACTTTTTCCTTGTTCCAGATCTAGTTAAGGTTACCACATCCTCTAGATTCTAGCATCATGCCATCATGACCAGGTGCTGAGGCAATAGAAGACACCATCTGCTCTGGGATTGTTAGCAAGAATGCTCCCAACAAATTTGACAATTGTTTTTTGTCAAGAAATGGAAGAAGCTGCAGCACTCCAGATAATCATCCGGCCGTTTGCCATCACGTGGCAGCTGTGATTTAACCTGGGGAGGCGGCTCATGGTCTGAGAGAAGTTGTTGGTTGACTGCAGCGGCTACACATCCAACCGGAGGCGCTCCTGCAGCGACGCTTCACTTTAACTCAGGAGGCTCGCCTATTTTTTCGGGGAGACGCACGACTCTCCCGTCTGTCTACTTTAACTGATAGAGAAAATACTTTGTTGACAGTCACACCAGCAGCAT
>CASHTC010001181.1:648093-658093 GCA_949357725.1 Hyperoplus immaculatus
AGTAGGAGGAATCATAATTTTGCATGAAATATTGATTTCATAAAAAGTTGATTTTCTTTGAAATTATGAATGTTATGAAAATTATTTTATCAGAATATAGTTAAGTTAAGTTAAGTTATCTTTATTTGTCAGTTGTACATGAGGCACATTGAAATTCGTCTTTTCGCATATCCCCTCTCAAGTTACCACACTTCGGAAGTGGTCAGAGCGCAGGGTCAGCCGCAGTACAGCGCCCCTGGAGCAGTTTTGATGTCTGGAATGAGCTGAACAGTTACATACTGGTATCAAGTTTGTCGGATGAATTCTCAGGGAGAAGATGAGATTTGAAACTTTTCATAATTTTGGTTTAATTGCTTATTAATTATGAAGTTAGGTTTTTTCCGCTTTATTAGACAGTTCGGAGAGGCACAGTTGAAATGGGGCAAACACTCTGCTCTTTGAAGGCCTATTTCACACATCATTACATTTTTCATGTCTTTCAACTATAATTTTATCTAGAAATGTGTAAATATGTAATATTAATGTGTTTATATTTTCAACCATTCTGTTGATTCAGATATATTCATCCTTCGTTCTTCATCAACATTCAGCAGTGAAGCTTCAGCTGCTTCAGCGTCAACGTCAGCATTCACACTGCAATTTCTTCAAGGAATTGCAATTCTAGTTGGTGTGAATGCTGGAAGCATTCACAGCTTTAATATCCTACAGCCTTCAAAAAATTTCTTTATAATTAGTATTATTCCGCCGTTTCTTTGTTGTTCAATAACTTCAACATACTTCAACCTTCAAACATCTTCCATATATCAAAATGTTCAGCTCTTCAAGGACTCTATTGGTAACCTTCAACATTTTCAAAAAAAATTCAAATATTTCAAATATTCAGCTTTTTAACAAATTATTTTAACATTGAAGCGGATAGGAGCAGCATTCCAAACCGCTAAAACTTCCTCTGCTTTGAAACCTATCTCCTCCCGCATTTTTTCAGCTAGAGACTCCATTCAAACGTTAAACAATTCACATTAATTACAGCTATTAAATTCTTATTCAACTTTTTAAAATCTTCAACTGTCTTTGAACAAACACAGTTTTAGTTTTTTCAACCTCTTTCTAAATTTATAATGGGATCCAGATGGGACGGAATGTTCAGAGGCAGAGTGGGGGAACCAACTGTTACAGTGTAGAACTGTTGTAAAAATACACCAAAACCTTCCACATAACTGCCTCTAACTCCCACAAATTAAACCCTACGTGGATAATTTTTACATCAAAATGTAGGACATATCCTGCCGGTCGCATAGATGTGACTACTGAAGCAATCGGACCTACACAATGGGAGGTCTGGGCTTCCAAGCTAAATGGTGTCCAACCAACTGCTGCCTTGATAACTGAGACATGACATTTCTGGAGAAAGGCATACTGTACCACACCTTTAAAATGCTCTGGTTCTCATATTCTTCACATTACAGACATAATCTTCACATTGTGTCTTCATCAGATTCTTCTGGTTCTAACAATAAAATAATTTTGTCAGTTAGAGGCAGCAGTTTGAGGTGACGTTTTGGATGAAATGACCTCTCTGAGGCCTCGAAAAGGTGGGATTTCTGCCTGATCACAGACCCTCAATAAGACATACACTCACCTTGGTGACTCACTCTGCCCATTAAAGGGCAATTTCACTTTTTTTTCTAGATTTTTTTTCCGCTTTAGGGGAGAACGGGGTAAGTAGGCACACTTTTTACTCTAGTGAGAATTGCTCATCACCTAAACATCTTTCAATAGTCATTCCTACATTAAATTGAGTATTTCCATTATCCTGAGTATTTCCATGAAAATAACATTAAGTTGGAAAACATGAATACCGTGGCGAATAAACTAAACAATTTTTTTGTTAGGGTTGGTCCGAATTTGGCCATGGGTATCCGCGACGGGTGTATGGGGGAGTCTTGGGAACAGGAAGACTCTATTCAACAATCCATGTTTCTAAAGCCAGTCAAGGCCATGGAGATTAGTGAGATTTTACTGGGAATGCAACCGAAGGCCTCAAGAGACTCACTGGGGCTTAACATGAAAATATTAAAAGCTGTGCAAGAAAGTATTCTTCAACCTTTAACACATATTTGTAACTTATCTTTTCAAACAGGAATTTTTCCTTGTAGTATGAAAATAGCTAAGGTTATACCAATACATAAGAATGGAGATGAACACTCATTTACAAATTATAGACCAGTCTCAATTTTGCCTCAATTTTCTAAAATTTTGGAAAAGCTATTTAACAACAGATTAGATGATTTCATTAATAAACATCAAATTCTTTATAATAGTCAATTTGGCTTTAGAAAGAATCATTCCACGGCGCTGGCCTTGGCTGAATCGGTAGAAATCATTAGTAATGCTATAGATCACAAATCATAGTATAGGAATTTTTATAGACCTTAAAAAAGCTTTTGACACTATAAATCACAAGATCCTTATCAATAAGCTTGAGAATTATGGCATTAGAGGTATAGCACGGGACTGGGTCAGAAGTTATTTACAGGACAGGAAACAATATGTGAAATTAGGGGAGATCACATCGACATGCTTGGATATTGTTTGTGGGGTCCCTCAAGGGTCAATTTTAGGGCCGAAATTATTCCTGCTTTACATAAATGATATTTGGAAAGTTTCGAAGGTCTTAAAGTTAATTTTATTCGCTGATGACACAAATATCTTCTATTCGGGGCATGATCTGAATAATATGGTTGAGACTGTAAACATTGAATTGACAAAGTTACATGGGTGGTTAAACCGAAATAAGTTATCATTAAATTTGGAAAAAACTAAATTTATGTTGTTTGGTAGGAGAGCAGCAGATGTCTCTGTGAAAATCCAGGTAAATGGGATAGATATTGAAAGGGTCAAGCAACACAAAGTACTAGGGGTAATAATGGATGACAAGTTAAGTTGGAAACCACAAGTTAGCCATCTTAGGGGCAAAATAGCCAGGAGTATTTCTATACTTTGGAAAGCACAACATTGTTTCAATCAAAAGGCCTTACTTGTATTATACTGGACTTTAGTTTCCCCACATCTGCATTACTGTGTTGAGGTGTGGGGAAACACTTACAAAGGTACATTGTACCCATTGGAGATCCTTCAAAAAAGGGCAATACGAATAATATATCAAGCAACTTACAGGGCACGCACTAATAACTTCTTTATTGATGGTAGAATTCTCAAATTACGGGACATAGTAAGTTACCACACCGTACAAATGATGTACAAGGCTTCAAAAAAAAGCCTTCCTGTCAGTTTACAAGCAATGTTTGAAGAAAGAGGAGTCTCACATGATTTAAGAAGAAAAAGAAGATTCACAGAGAAAAACATAAGGACCACACTTAAATCATTTTCGATTTCTGTAAAGGGTATTAAATTATGGAATGAACTTGATGAAGATATCACAGGGAGTTGCAGTTTGCGAAATTTCAAAAAAATGTATGTCTCTAAAATTATGGAAAATTATAGACTGAATGCAGAGCACTAAGAAGCTGATAAATGGTGGATGGCACTTTCATAACATTATTGTAAAAGATAGGTCAACAGAATGACTTGTTTGGGTTTGAATACTTTTGCAGTTGTGTTTAGACTACCAGATAATGACATTGAAAAGGCCACAATAAAAGGGCAAAACAAACTCTGCATTGTCAGATTGACTGGGTATTGGACTGCAGCTTAACAGACAAAAAAAAAAAAAAAAAAATATATACTTAATCCTTGTGTATTTTCTTCCTTTTTATTTTTATTTTTTTCATTATTTTTACTTTTTCTTTTTTTCTGTTTTCTTTTCTTTTCTGTGATCAGTAAATGTGAATCTGATTTTTGAATCTGATGAAAGTGGGGGCGGGACTCGATAAGCCTTAGGCTTCTTCCGTCACCCTTCGGACAACACTAATTAAGATTTATGATGTGAAAGAGATAATTGTGTATTGTGTGAAATTGTCCGAAAGAAATAAATAATAAAAAAATAAATAAAAATTGAAGCTTAAGGTGTTGGCTTGAAATGTGTACCCCTCACTTTTTCTATCTTATTGTAATACAGAAGAAATTAATCATCAAAGACACCCTTACACATTGTGACACCCAACCCCATCAAGGGGTCGGTTGTCAAACACTATGGGGTTGTTTGTCACAATGTTATCTTAATGGGAATAATCTTAAAAAGAAGGCAAGAAAGTAGAACTAAATTTGAAAGTTTATTTGCATTGTCAAGTTGACAAATTGGCCTACATAACTTACTATAGCCTTGGCAGCTGGTCTAGTTTGGGATGCACTGGGTTGTTTTGATTTTGTTGCCTTTTTTCTTTTGCATGCTAGCTGCCTTTTCCTGCTCTATTCTTTCCTTCTCTGGGGTGTCAGTGAGGATACAGCTTGACAATTTCTTTCGTTATTGGGTTCCTTTTCTGGCTGCAGCCTTGAGATAACATGTGACAACCAACCCCCCAAAAAATGTGACGACCAACCCCAACTTGAATTTCTTGCTAGCATCAAGGCCAACAACCATCTGACAACTAATTAGCTTGCTAACCACAATCTAAACTATAGTTTACCCTTCACACTTTGTATGGCTAACAAATGTTTTGTTATAAACCCATTGTGTAAAAGCCTAGAAGAAAAATACTGAGGAGCTAAATATTTTCAATTTGACATGAAAAACACAAACAGTCATCTCACCTCAAATTCAGCAGTCTAACTCCAAGGAAGACTATGTAGGTGACCTCTGATCCCAATTCTGGATATTTACATACCAAAATTTCACAGACAGCGCCTTCTGGTTCCGAGATATAACGATTGTGACAACCAACCCGTGTGACAAATTACCCCGTTCTCCCCTATTAGACAGTTTGGAGAGACAAAGTTGAAATGGGGTAGACACTCTGCTCTTTGAAGGCCTATTTCACACATGAATAAATTTTTCATGTCTTTCAATAATAATTGTATCTAGAAATGTTTAAATATTCCACATTGTTTCAATTAGAGTTCAACAGTTCACTACTTTTATTTATTTATTAATCTTTCGGACAATTCCACCAATACACAATTTTCTCTTTCATATCAGCAGCTTGGGCTTATGCGTTCAGTTGAAATCCCCTGTCTTTGTGATCCTTTGGGGACAGAAGTGTCTGTACGTGTGTAGAGTACCAGCTGTTTACACTTGACACTGATTAGCTGTCTGTCACCATGGTGACACCATTGGCACGTGCACCTGTCTTTGACTCAACGATGACATCAAAGGCTAATGTAGGTCCAACTCCATAGAGAGGGAGAGGGAGAGGGAGAGGGAGGGAGAGAGAGAGGAACAGAGAGAGAGGGAGGGAGAGAGAGAGAGAGTGAGATAGAGGGAGGGAGAGAGAGAGAGAGAGAGGGACAGAGAGAGAGAGGGACAGAGGGAGGGAGGGAGGGAGGGAGAGAGGGAAGAGAGAGAGAGATAGAGAGGGACAGAGAGAGGGATAGAGAGAGAGAGGGACAGAGAGAGAGGGGGACAGAGAGAGGGAGGGAGGGAGGGTGGGAGAGAGAGAGAGGGAGGGAGGGAGGGAGGGAGAGAGAGAGGGAAGGGGGGAGGGAGGGAGGGAGGGAGGGAGAGAAAATTCAAATTGCGTTAACGCAGTAATTTTTCATCCGATAAACTTCATTCCACATTTTACATGTTCAGCTCCTTCAGGGCATTACATGGTAGTATCCTGATTGAGCTGAACACAGGGTTGGGGGTTCGATTCCCCGTTCCAACACCAAATTTTAGACTTCACCGGATTTTCTTAAAAATTTGCACAGATGTTGAGTACGACTCAGAGACGACATCACAAGAGTTTAGAGGTCAAAGGTCAAATTTCAAGGTTACTGTGACGTTGTTTTTTGTGACTGCATTATCTCATGAACGCTTCCACGGTTTTTCTTCAAATTCTGCACAAATGTTGATTCTGACTCAAAGATGAACTGATTACATTTTGGAGGTCATAGTTCAAGGTCATAATTCATTCCTAATTCCAGCTAGAAAGTCCATTCAAACTTCCAAATATTCCACATTTCTCAAACATTCTATTTTTCAACCATTCTGTTCATTCAGATTTATTCATCCTTCGTTCTTCATCAACATTCAGCAGTGAAGTTTATTCAGCATCAGCTTCAGTTCAGCAGCGCAGCATTCACACCGCAATTTCTTCAGGAATTGCATTTCTAGTTTTAATTGCTGCCACTATTCACCACTGTGTAAATGTTTCAATTGTTTTCTCTTCACCTGTTGTTGTGTATTTGATGTATTTGCATTGAATATTTTGTATGTATTGTTGTTTTTCCTTTGAATTTGTTTTGAACTCGACGTCATTGTAAATGAGGGTCACCCCTCAATTGGTCTCTTGAGGATAAATAAAAGTTAAATGAAATGAAAATGATCTTTCTGTTCTCTGTTTACCTGTCTGGCTTTTTACCTGTCCGTCTGTTTACCTTTCTGTCTGTTTACCTGTCTG
The DNA here is from genome assembly GCA_949357725.1 of Hyperoplus immaculatus. NCBI lineage: Eukaryota > Metazoa > Chordata > Actinopteri > Uranoscopiformes > Ammodytidae > Hyperoplus > Hyperoplus immaculatus. Next base: position 654,594 of record CASHTC010001181.1, read on the forward strand.
TCTGTTTACCTGTCTGTCTGTTTACCTTTCTGGTTGTGTTGCCCTTCAGCCCGGAGTCCTGTCGACAAAGACACAGAGGAAACGTTACACTACAAATAGGCAAAATATAATTAATATTTTTTGAAAGTAAACTTCATAATATTATCTTTTGATAAAATACATTTGATACATGTATGTGATCCCAGCAAAGTATATTTTAAAATTTTCGAACATTTGAAATATTTTCTTTAATATGTTTTTTTGTCGGCAAAAAAAAAAAGGGTCTGTCCTCGTTTTCATAAAAAAAACAAATAAAATTCAAATAAAATATATGTATAATTATAACGGAAACATGAAGAGGAAATACATTGATCATGTGTCATTTTTCACCTGTAACATTTGATCTGTTTGTATTTAGACATTTTAAATCTTCGATATCTCCACACACAGTGAACCAACAGACACTTCTTAAAGAGTTACTGCAACAGCCAAACTACATTACCCAGAAACCCACTGTATGACATCACTACACCCACCGAGAAGATAGAGAGAGAGAGAGAGAGAGAGAGAGAGAGAGAGAGGCAAGGCAAGGCAAGTTTATTTATATAGCACAATTGAAACACAAGGCCACTCAAAGTGCTTTACAGGGGCAAGATTAAAATACATAAAACACATTAGAAGACATTTAAAAGCGAATGAAAGGAAGTAAAACCTTTAAATAAAATAAAAAGTACAGGTTAAAATGGAAACAGAAAAGTCTTCAGACTCGATTTAAAAGAACTGAGGGTTGCAGCAGACCTCAAGTTTTCTGGGAGTTTGTTCCAGATATTTGGTGCATAAAAACTAAAAGCTGCTTCTCCTTGTTTAGTCCTAACTCTTGGGACTGTAAGTAAACCTGTCCCAGACGACCTAAGGGCTCTGGACGGTTCATAACCTATCAGCAGATCAGTAATGTATTTTGGCGATAAACCATTTAGTGCTTTATAAATCAACATCAGTATTTTGAAATCAATTCTTTGAGTGACAGGAAGCCAGTGTAAAGACCTCCGGACTGGGGTAATGTGATCCACTTTTTTGATACTGATGTTTGTGAATTTTTAATTGTATTAATAACATGTTAGGACGGCCTAGAGCAGGGGTGTCAAACTCATTTTCAGAAAGGGCCACTGTACTGGAAATGAGAATCACAATATGAATGAGACAGACTATGATAAGCAGTTTGGATAAAAGTGCACTTATTTACCATCTAATATGAATGATAAATGTGGTATATTTTAATTGCTAATCTTAAGCTTATGTTCACATTGTGATGAACATGGAATAGCATGTTCAATTCACATTATTCAGTTGTTTATTTTTATGGCAAAGTATTACAGTTTTCTAAGCCTTTTAGACCTTATTCTTTATTAACAAACCTTTATGAGGCAGAGCTGCTCTCTCTCTATTAAAACTGAAAGTCAATCACCAATAGCGTAGATCTCAACGCCGCTGTTCTTCAGTTTCATGGAGGGGATGTGTACTTTGTCAGTGGACTCTCCATCAGTGATCAGGATTAATATGTGTTTGGAGTCTGTTCGCATTCCGACACTGGGCTTAAAGTTGTGATGGAGGACGTAGTTCAGAGCTTGTCCTGTACAAGAATAAGAAATAGGCATAAAAAGACACAAGGATGTAAGGTCAAGCCCCCCCCCCCCCTTATTTTTTGTTGCTGCGCGTCGGGCTCCTGCTTCAGCTTGTCGGTCTTTATTTCTAGCAAGTGACCCGTTCGCTATACATTATCCCTTACGCAATCACCTGTTTCGGTGCCTCCTCCTTTCTGTCTCAGTTTGCCTACGGCTTCCAGCAGAGATTGTTTGGTCTGGTGGGTGTTCAGGTTCCACTCGGTCCTTGAGGCATCACTGTACTGAACCAGACCTTCAGAAAACACACAGCAATGTGTGAAACACCAAGAATACGCCGACCCAGTTTCTTTTAAAACAACAAATAATATTAATCAAATACATTTTAAGAAAATAATTATTAATAAAGGGGAAGATGTGCATTGTAGTGTCTTTTGAATTTGAATATTTTCACAATAGTACAACAATAGCACTTAGAGTGGTAGAATGAATAGTAGAAGTAGCAAAACTATTACCGATCTGGACTGTGTCTGGGCCGATGTTGAAGGCACTGACTATTCCAGCTACAAAGGACTTAATGGTTTTAAACTCATGAGCTCTGATGGTGCTGGAGTCGTCAAGCAACAGCACGATGTCTGCTTTCTCTGTGGTTCCACACTGAGCACCTGGAGGAGAACAGAGGATTGAGGGATTTAATACACAAAAGACCGAACACAAATGCTAACAGCAATGCTAGCAGGTCTGTGAGACTATGTTTAGTCTCAGTTTGCACTCACACTAGGCGATCTGTACCGTGCCCAAGTACGTTTGCCCCCTAAAGTCTAGTTCGTTTGGCCAGTGTGAATGCGCCGTTCCGTACTCAAGCACGGAACACTTCCTCGGCCATGGCACACTTGAGAGAGGTGTACTCAGGCCAAAGTACAGATGCTTATGAGCAAACACGCGCACAAGCACGGGCATAAACCGCGATCCTGACATCAATTTATATTAGACTGTGTTCCCTGCTATATTCAAAAACAATCGGATACAAGTACGCTCCAAATCCCAAACCCGCGCGCATATAGACGTGGTGACATGGATATCCTTTAATAAACTTTTTCCTTTTTTTTTAAAGATATTTGTTTGGCAATTTTTTGCTTAATTAGTCAGATCTGTAGAGACAGAGTTGAAATTGAGCAGAGAGGGGAAGACATGCAGATAACTGACCCAGGCGGGATTCGAACCCGGGTCTGCTGCAGGGCCTGTTTGCGTAGGAAGTGGCGTGCGCCCTCTCCTGGGCGTACGGCACGTTTATAAATGAGGCCCCTGATGTGTTCTCATTAGGGCACTATACTCATACTATACTTTCCTGACCTCTATGGTGAGGGTTCAGGTGTTTAGACACCCTTCATTTATCTTTCTGTCTGGCTGTTTACCTGTCTGGTTGTTTACCTGTCTGTCTGTTTACCTGTCTGGCTGTTTACCTGTCTGGCTGTTCACCTGTCTGGCTGTTTACCTGTCTGTCTGTTTACCTGTCTGGCTGTTTACCTGTCTGTCTGTTGACCTGTCTGGCTGTTTACCTGTCTGTTCTGTTTACCTGTCTGTCTGTTTACCTGTCTGTCTGTTTACCTGTCTGGCTGTTTACCTGTCAGGCTGTTTACCTGTCTGGTTGTGTTGCCCTTCAGCCCGGAGTCCTGTCGACAAAGACACAGAGGAAACGTTACACTACAAATAAAAGGCAGAAAATTTAATATTTTTTGAAAGTAAACTGTTCATAATATTACCTTTTGATAAAATACATTTGAAACATTTATGTGATCCCAGCGAAGTATATTTTATAATTTTCGAACATTTTAAATATTTTCTTTAATGTGTTTTTATGTCGCTAAAAAAAGAAAAAGGGTCTGTCCTTGTTTTCATGAA
>CASHTC010001181.1:663093-670593 GCA_949357725.1 Hyperoplus immaculatus
ATAAAGTCAGTGAAATTCTCCTTTAATCTGCTCTCCATCAGTCCTGAGAAGACGCTCATAATTAAAGTGACAGTCCATCAAAACTTTAAGGTTAAAATACTCAATAAAAGCCACTGTCCCGGATTAAAAGTTTGCACCTTATAATTCTCCGAACACACACATGCGCACGCACACACACACACACACAGACACACACTCACATATTCACACACACACACACACACACAATCTCACAGACACTGCACACACAGAGAAACGAACACACACACACACACACAAAAAACACACGCGCTCTCCCTCTCTCTCACTCTCTCTCTCTCTCTCTCTCTCTCTATCTTCTCGGTGGGTGTAGTGATGTCGTCACAGTGGGTGTCTGGGTAATGTAGTTTGGCTGTTGCATTAACTCTTTAAGAAGTGTCTGTTGGTTCACTGTGTGTGGAGATATCGAAGATTTAAAATGTCTAAATACAAACAGATCAAATGTTACAGGTGAAAAATGACACATGATCAATGTATTTCCTCTTCATGTTTCTGTTTGTTGATATTTATACGTATATTTTATTTTTATTTTATTTATTTTTTCATGAAGACGAGGACAGACCCTTTTTCTTTTTCTACCGACATAAAAACATATTAAAGAAAATATTTCAAATTTTCGAAATTTATAAAATATACTTTGCTGGGATCACATAAATGTTTCAAATGTATTTTATCAAAAGATAATATTATGAACAGTTTACTTTCAAAAAATATTAAATTTTCTGCCTATTATTTGTAGTGTAACGTTTCCTCTGTGTCTTTGTCGACAGGACTCCGGGCTGAAGGGCAACACAACCAGACAGGTAAACAGACAGACAGGTAAACAGACAGACAGGTAAACAGACAGACAGGTAAACAGATAGACAGGTAAACAGACAGACAGGTAAACAGAGAACAGAAAGATAAATGAAGGGGACGGACGGGACAGTCGGAGTAGTTATTCTGACCCAAAGAGCTTCACCAAGTCTGTTTGTGACTCAACAGCTGAACCTTCACCTTAGAGGTCAGGAAAGTATGGTATGAGTTTAGTGACACTAATGTTAACACATCAGGGGCCTCATTTATAAACGTGCCGTACGCCCAGAAGAGGGCGCACGCCACTTCCTACGCAAACAGGCCCTGCAGCAGACCCGGGTTCGAATCCCGCCTGGGTCAGTTATCTGCATGTCTTCCCTTCTCTGCTCCATTTCAACTCTGTCTCTACAAATCTGGCTAATTAAGCAAAAAATGACAACAAATATATTTTTTTTTAAAAGTAAAACATTTATTAAAGGATATCCACGTCACCACGTCTATATGCGCGCGGGTTTGGGATTTGGAGCGTACTTGTATCTGATTGTTTTTGATTATAGCAGGGAACACAGTCTAATTTAAATTGATGTCAGGATTGCTTTTTATGCCCGTGCTTTTGCGCATGTCGGCTCATTAGCTTCTGTACTTTGGCCTGAGTACACCTCTCCCAAGTGTGCCGTGGCCAAGGAAGTGTTCCGTGCTTGAGTACAGAACGGCGCATTCACACTGGTCAAACGAACCAGACTTTAGGGGGCAAACGTACTTGGGCACGGTACAGATGGCCTAGTGTGAGTGCACCCTGAGACTAAATACGGCCTCACAGATCTGCTAGCATTGCTGTTAGCATTTGTGTTCGGTCTTTTGTGTTTTAAATCCCTCAATCCTCTGTTCTCCTCCAGGTGCTCAGTGTGAAACCACAGAGAAAGCAGACATCGTGCTGTTGCTTGACGACGCCGGGAGCATCGAACCTGATGAGTATGAGTTTAATACCATGAAGTCCTTTGTAGCTGAAATAGTCAGCGCCTTCAACATCGGCCCAGACGCAGTCCAGATCGGTAATAGTTTTGCTGCTTCTACTATTCATTCTACCACTCTTAGTGCTATTGTTTTACTATTGTGGAAATATTCAAATTCAAAAGACACTACAATGCACATCTTCCCGTTTATTAATAATTATTTTCTTAAAATGTATTTGATTCATATTATTTGTTGTTTTAAAAGAAATCGGCGTATTCTTGGTGTTTCACACATTGCTGTGTGTTTTCTGAAGGTCTGGTTCAGTACAGTGATGACCCATGGACCGCGTGGCACCTGAACACCCACCAGACCAAACAATCTCTGCTGGAAGCCGTAGGCAAACTGAGATGGAATGGAGGACGCCCCGAAACAGGTGATTGCGTAATGGATAATGTAGAGCGAACGGGTCACTTGCTAGAAATAAAGATCGACAAGCTGAAGCAGGAGCCCGACGCGCAGCAACAAAAAAAAAGGAGCTTGACTTTACATCCTTGTGTCTTTTTCTCACTCTTATACAGGACGAGCTCTGAACTACGTCCTCCATAACAACTTTAATCACAGTGTCGGAATGCGAACAGACTCCAAACACATATTAATCCTGATCACTGATGGACAGTCCCAGGACGAAGTACTGATCCCCTCCATGAGACTGAAGAACAGCGGCGTTGAGATCTACGCTATTGGTGATTGACTTTCAGTTTTATATATATAAATAGAGAGAAAACAGCTCTGCCTCATAAAGGTTTGTTAATAAAGAACAAGGGCTAAAAGGCTTAGAAACTATAATACTTTGCCATAAAAAGAAACAACTGAATAATATGAATTGAACATGCTATTTCATGTTCATCACAATGTGAACATAAGCTTAAGATTAGCAATTAAACTTTACTACATTTATCATTCATATTAAATGGTAAATAACTGCACTTTTATCCAAACTGCTTACCATAGTTTGTCTCATTCATAGTATGATTCTCATTTCGTAGAGTGGCCCTTTCTGAAAATGAGTTTGACACCCCTGCTCTAGGCCGTCCTAACATGTTTTCTAGTTTATACAATTAAAAATTCACAAACATCAGTATTATCTGTCAATTAAAGTTTAGTATCAGGAAACCAAATCACAATTGCATTACTTCATCAACCAAACTGGTTTGTTTAATTTGGATCTCATTTGTTCCGATACATTGTTAACACTATATTTCTCAGGTGTTGGGGATGCTGATGAGCGCCGCGAGCTGGGGGTTATTGTCTCCGGTCCCATTCACAAGTTCCTATTCCGTGATTTACAGTCGCTTCTGCCCATGATCAACCTTTTCCCCATCCGCCTCTGTAACAGCATAAAGAGTTTGGGTAAGCAAGGACTCCATCATTGTTTAAAAATGATATCTATTTTAACTATCACAAAAAGAAATGTTCAAATCTTATAACTGGTTAAACAAAGGATGAAGGCTTGTGTCAGGATATACAGTACATGTCCTCCTTTCATGTCTCTCTCCAGGCCAGACTGTCAGGCTGGTGAATGGTCCCAGTCTGTGTGCAGGTAGACTGGAGGTGAAGTCCAACCAGTCGTGGTCCTCAGTGTGTGAAGAGGCCTTTGACCAGCAGGATGCAGAGGTGGTGTGCAGGGAGCTTGGCTGTGGGGCTCCTTCAGGCCTCCAGGGGGCGCTCTATGGAGGAGTGGAGGCTCCGACGTGGACCAAAGAGTTCCAGTGTGAAGGCAACGAGTCTGCTCTCCTGGACTGTAGAAGCTCATCAGCTAGAAACACCAGCTCACCTGGCAGAGCTGTTGGACTCACCTGCTCAGGTAGAAGAGGAGCTGCAGCTTTGTTTCTGCTCTAATGAAACTCACTTTATTCTTTACTGATGACTGTCTTGTTTCTGTTCAGAGCCTGTCAGGTTGGTGGGAGGATCCGGTCGCTGTGCAGGAACACTGGAGCTGAAACTGGGACAGTGGAGACCAGTTAGTTCCCTGGACTGGATAAGAGCAGAGAGCTGCAGAGAGCTGAACTGTGGCGATTTTGTTTCAAGTAGAGTCTCGGAACCTATATCACCTAAATCTGGATGGGGGATCGATGATCGATGTGTGGAGTTAGAATTCACCCTTAAGGAGTGTATATTTACAGTTCCCTATTCTTCCATCGTGGAGCTCACATGCTCAGGTAAGCTCATCAGTGACATCATCTATGACTCTTTGAGCCAGACTGAGAGCTTTAGTAAACCTGAGATATGTTTTAAGTTTGATCATGATATTTTGTAGCCTGGCACCGCCCGCCTACCTACCTAATTCCGCTCAATTTCCATTTCCCTTCAGTAGTCAGTCTGGGTCCGCGGTATATTCTCGGGTTTTCTCCCTGGTAGATTGTTACCGGTCCAATCAGCGAACAGAGGGAGTGGCTGAGAACAATCACGTTGAGGTTGTCAGTTGTAGTCAGAAGCCGGCGCATGACATACATCACGACCAAATGGTATGCGATTGGTTGGCAGATCCAGAGTGGCACTGGGCAGATCCAATAGTTTACAATTCAACAGACACCCGCCTTCAAGTGAGTTTACGTTTGTCAATTGAGCGATTCCAGACCTTCTGTACAAATGAAATGAAGTAGGATGGTCTAGTAGGACCAGGCTAGATATTTTGACTTATTAATAATATTCATCTGAAATTAGATTAACTGTTTTTGATTTTTAATGGTGTAGCATTATACTATTTTCCTCCTGGTCTGTGTGTCATGAAGATGCCAATAGGAAGCTTTCCAGCAGTCGATTCAAAGTTGTGTTTGCAGGTTAGATTGTTGAGGGCAGCAGTTTTCTGACCACGTCTTAAGTTCTGAAAATATTATATGGGTTTAATTTGATATTTTGTTTGTAGAAAAATCAAACAGAGTTCATGGCGTAATAAATTATGATTTAGTGATAAGTAGACAAACAGTATATCTGCTTATTATAAATGTTTGTGTCTGCAACTCCCCACCTGACTTCAGGTGTTCAAACAGGTGATGTTTTTTTGGGATAAGTCACTTAAATTATATTAATTTTCTAGGTGTAAATATACTGTTGAAAGTTTAATTTTATAACCTAATATCCATATTTGGTTGGTAATGCCGAGTTCTTCTCAGCAACATAAAAATGTGTGATGTTTATATATAAATCATTTGTGTTGATCATAAGAACGTGCAGAATGTACTAATGTGGATGGATGGATGGATGGATGGATGGATGGATGGATGGATGGATGGATGGATGGATGGATGGATGGATGGATGGATGGATGGATGGATGGATGGATGGATGGATGGATGGATAGATAGATAGATAGATAGATAGATAGATAGATAGATAGATAGATAGATAGATAGATAGATAGATAGATAGATAGATAGATAGATAGATAGATGGATGGATTTACTGATGACTGTCTTGTTCCTGTTCAGAGCCTGTCAGGTTGGCGGGAGGATCCAGTCGCTGTACAGGAACACTGGAGGTGAAGCGAGGACGAGGAGGGTGGAGACCAGGTTATGGTGATGACTGGACCCTGATGTCAGCAGCTGCCGTCTGCAGAGCGCTGGACTGTGGCTCTGCTGTTTCCACACGAAGGAGACACGACTCCTCCATAACATCTGCATGGAAGATCCTTTCTGAATGTCTTGAGTCTGGATCTGCCATGAGTGACTGTTTGCTAGCAGACTCCTCTTCCTACATCACAGAGATCACCTGCTCAGGTAAGCTCAACAGTGACTTCAGCTTTGGCATGAATTTCCAGTTTCTAAGTACAAATATACTGGAGGGTGATGTGTACTATAGTGACCAGTGGCAGCAGGAGGCACATACGCTCAGCTAAAAAAATACTGAAATTAACTGTTCTGTTTCTAATTAGAGGTAAAATGTATTTTTCATAGGGTTTATAGTCAAAAATAATGATCAGTAATGAAACTCTCTGTCTCTCTCCAGACTCTGTTAGGCTGGAGAATGGTTCCAGTCTGTGTTCAGGTAGACTGGAGGTGAAGTCCAACCAGTCGTGGTCCTCAGTGTGTGAAGAGGACTTTGACCAGCAGGATGCAGAGGTGGTGTGCAGGGAGCTTGGCTGTGGGGCTCCTTCAGGCCTCCAGGGGGCGCTCTATGGAGGAGTGGAGGCTCCGACGTGGACCAAAGAGTTCCAGTGTGAAGGCACAGAGTCTGCTCTCCTGGACTGTAGAAGCTCATCAGCTAGAAACACCAGCTCACCTGGCAGAGCTGTTGGACTCACCTGCTCAGGTAGAAGATTTCTGCTCTAATGAAAATCACTTTATTATGCCTTCACGTCGCACATGTTTCTGAGTTGTACGTATGGCCGTCTGTTTCTGGGCCATTCCTGTGATCGTTATATCTCATGATCTATTTAGTTCATCAAAGATGAGGTCAAGCCTCTTGAACAAGATAATTCAAGAACACTAAGAGGGATTTTCTACAATTGTGGCTCAAACTTACACTCTGATGATAAGATGAACTGATGACATGTTGGAGGTCAATGGTCAAGGCCTCTGTGACTTTGGGTATTGTGAGAGCAATATCTCATGAACGCTCTGAGGGATTTTCCTCAAACATTTGCACAAATGTTATCTGATTCAAACATGAACTGAATAGATTTCAGAGGTCATAAGTTACTGCAACCTTACATACTGTCATGTTACAGTGAGCTTGTACCATATTGTAGATCCTTAGGAGCTTTGCCTTCTTTAAAGCATAGACTACCACCACTGGACTTTCACCGTTCAGCAATTGTTTGTCTCAGAGGAAAATAACCAGGTTGTAGTTATTTCAGTGATGACTGTCTTGTTTCTGTTCAGAGCCTGTCAGGTTGGTGGGAGGATACGGTCGCTGTGCAGGAGCACTGGAGGTGAACCAGGGAGAGTGGAGACCAGTCCATGACTTCACCCTGACAGCAGCTGCCGTCTGCAGAGCGCTGGACTGTGGCTCTGCTGTTTCTACACGAACCAGACAGGATTCCTCCAATAGATCTACATGGGAGATCAGTTCTCACTGTGTTCAGTCTGGATTGGCTCTGAGGGATTGTGTTTCATCAGCCTCCTCTTCCTCCATCATGAAGCTCACCTGTTCAGGTAAACCATCATCTATAACAGTGATGTTCCCACTGCCAGTGTGTGGTACAGGACTGTAAAGTTATCCAGGACTACGGCATCCTGAGGTGTGCTTGTTTCTGGAGGCTCTCTGCTTAAAACCGTAGCGTTCTGCACCTTTAAGGAACCTGCTGTGGTTTATGCAGTAGCTTATTGTTGTTATGCTGGGACCTGGTGCAAATCATTTACTTCGGCCCTCCTCCCCAGGGGGTTTGTTTTTCGTCTCATACTTTGGGAGTCTCTACTCAAACCATGGACCCACATTAACGTAGAAAAACCATGAAAACGAACATTTTGCAAAGTCGGGTGACCGTTAAGGAGCCTGCTGTTGGTTCATGTAAAGATGTTGGTTCTGGGGCGCCTTTAGCTCAGTCGGTAAGGCGTCCCCCTCCCGGGCCGGGCCCAGCAGCAGACCCGGGTTTGATTCCTGCCCGCGGTCGTTCTCTGCATGTCACTCCCCTCTCTGCCCCATTTCACCTCTGTCTCTCTGCACTATCAATGAAGCATAAAAATGCCCAAAAAATATCTTAAAAAAAAAAAA
>CASHTC010001181.1:675593-698093 GCA_949357725.1 Hyperoplus immaculatus
GTTTTTATTAAGGGTGTATTCACACTGGGAAAGTCCGCTAGTTCACTTGCTTTGGTCCAGACCAAATGGAGTTTTGATTTTTTTTGTTTGGTGTGGTCCACTTTCATATTGCCCCTTTTGCAAGTGAACCAGCATTAAGAAGTAAAACCACACGTGATCTGAGGTTATTCATTCATTGGACAGACATTCTGGGGTGGAGAGAAACAGGAAGCACGAAGTGAAAACTGCGAAATATATATCATTGATATAATATGGGGTTAAAAATAATAAAATGGCCAACATCTAACCTATAAATAAAGAGGAAAAACATCGGATTATTGTTGTTTCATATGGTTATAATATGTAGCCCTATGTCAATGCAACGTTATGTGGCGTGTAGCCTACAATGTGAAATATCATTTTTACTGTAGTTTTGGTGCTGGACGCGCGTCACGCGAGAAGAATAGGCTCAAGCTGACACTCAGCTGATTAAGCTGTGTATCAGCTGGGTCGGCGCAGTTCAGCTCCAAACTGACACGGGGTATTGACGGTCCCGTACATGGGAAGCAAAATAAAAACACACATTTCTTGCGCAGCGTGAACCTGTTGGCACTGTGGAGAGACGCTCCCCTCTCCTTCATCTGATCGCTGAACACATTCAGCATGTTTACTTGTCCTCTCGATCAAATGTAATATATTGTTCTGGGCTCCCGGTCAAACCACAACTTATCGTCCTAACAATGGCAACAACAAAACTTTCCCATAATGTGAAGCTGACGGCTATTTATTTAAAAAGAAAAGAAAGAAAAGGCACAGTGCCTCCTTCATTTGGGTCGGATCGAGTCCGGACAAATTCACACCACAAACGAACTGCAGCAGAGTGCGTTTGGAAACGCACCGAGACTACCTCTTCAGCTGGGTCTCGGAGCGTTTGTTTGGTCCGCCCCCGAGTGTGATTGCTTTATTCACACCTGCCTGAAAGATGCGCATTGAAGGCAGAAGTGCATCTGAGTTCGTTTCAACCGAACTAAACACGGCATGTGTGAATACACCCTAAGATTCATTTATTTATTTATTTAGTTCAAGTCATTGAACTTGTTAAAACAGTTAGGCCTATGTAGCAAGAAAGAAACATACAGTTAAATTAATATCTATCTATCTATCTATCTATCTATCTATCCATCCATCCATCCATCCATCCATCCATCCATCCATCCATCCATCCATCCATCGCTGAATCTGGATCAGTTACTCCAGCCCTTGGCCCCGCCCCCGCCCACGAAGAAGAGGCTCAGTCGCCGGCTTCATTCACAGTGACCTGCCGCCCCTCCGCCCCGCTGAGGACCACCATGGCTTCTTCTGCTGTGGACAGAGGAGGGGTCCGATGGAGCGCTAGTCTCCCCGGGGACCTCGACCCTTCCCCCGGGGAGACAGACGGCCGCGCTCCGCCGGTGCCTATGAACCTGTTTGCCACCTGGGAGATCGACCGGTCGTCCCCGTGCTGCGTGCCCAGGTAAGAGGCTTAATGTTCGGTCAGAGTTGTTCTGTTGCTGCTGCCGAGATCACACAGTAAACGGTGGAGTCAGCGATTCTGGAGATTAATGCTTGTTGTCAAAATCACTTTTTGTTAAAAAAATAAATAAAAAAAACAAAAAAAAAACAGTGAGTATCTCCTCATGATCCGTTAGGCCTACGGACAATAGTAGTATGTGCTTTAAAAAAAAGAGAAAATGTAATATTAATACACAGCCTAGGCTCTGTAAAGTGGTATGTAAACAAAGAGGGCCCGCTTCTTCTTTTTTTACATTCCCGTTGTTTGGGCGCAGGGTTGAGTAGCCTAGAGTAGAGTCAGTAACATGTAATGGAAAAGCGCCATACATTTTATTTAGTTAAAATAATTATTAATAATTATTAATAATAATAATTAATTAACGTGTTAATACTGTCATGATCCCGCTTGGGCCCCTTGGCCTTGTGTGTGCTTTCCCTTTCACCCTTGTCTGTGTGCTGGTCTAATTGCAGGGTTGAAGTCAGGTGTGCTGGAGTCAATTACCAACATTCACAGCTGCCTTCAATCATCATCAACTGCTCTACATATACCCGGTCCTACCTTCCAGACACTACCAGATTGTAGCTTCTGTTTTCATACAGTCAGTTCACTCTCTTGCGCACCTGTTTACGACTCCGCTTTTCTGCATTTTATCCTGGTTAACCCCTGTTTAACCACTGTTTCTCTGCCACAGTTCTCCCGGCCTGACTCCAGTCACCAGCTCCAGCCCTAGCTCTCCAGCACTACTCCTCGGACCCCTCCTGCCTGTCTGCTCTAGCCTGCTTCCACTCAGCCCCCTGGACTTGCCCCGTTGCTCTCTCCCTGGACCCCCATGCCAGCCAGTTCCCCTCCCCGGATCACGGTCCTAACACCCTGCTGGTTTCTCCTGAAATAAATCATCTTTTACTTATACTGTCTCCGCGCCTGTGTCCTCCAGACCCAACCGTTACAAATACAGTTAGACTACACAACATAGAAGAAGAAAAAACACAACACAGTAACGTTTTTGTATGTTCTTTTATTCAATTCAGTTAATATCTTTTTTTCAGGCGAAGAGTTTTATCTGTCTGTACTGTGTACAAGCTGAATAAAATCTCTGGTGTGAATAGCCCAGTACACAGGTGAAGGGTAAGGCTTCTTCTGTGGGCTTTGTGTGATATTGTAATGAGTGCTGCATCAAGGACCTACTGCTTTTCTAGACTAAGAAAAGCAGTAAATACATTGCACTTAACAAATGATATTCATAAAATTGAGTCAGGCATTCTGGAGAACGCTTGTTGTCAAAAGCAAAGAGAAGGGGCCCACCGTAGCTGTGTGTGTGTGTGTGTGTGTGTGTGTGTGTGTGTGTGTGTGTGTGTGTGTGTGTGCAAAGAGAAGGAGCCCACCATAGCTAGAAACATAGGCTGCTGTAATCTTTGCTGTGAAGAAAACTAAACTAATCTATAGAACAGTTTAACACATTTTCACCCTGCACACACTTTTTTCTTAACATGCAAATCCAAATAAAGACTAATACATATAAATGAATGCATGCTGCGTTGATTTGCAGACACTTTTTGATTCAGTCAGGCATGAAAGATTACTTTACAAAACTAGTAGAAAGTGGTGTGTGTGTGGGGGAGGGGGGTGGGAGGGGCGGAGTTTTTTCATGATATTAAATCTATTTTTCAACATAAAAAAAATGGCGGTCAACATTAAAGATGAACACACAGATGTTCCGTGTGAGAGGACAAACTAACTGATCAAAGCTTATGTTACCATGGCAACATCACATTCTATCACAACAACACACGCAGGAGTGAGTGTTGCACAACTCTGTACTTTTTTAATTGATCAGATAACAGTGTATGAGACATTTAAACTGTAACGCCTGGCTGTCTGAATCCAGCACTAACTTAAAGACCTACTTCACCGGTGGGAATATGAAGGTGTATTGAACTCTGAGATCCTATGTAGTATAAATGTGCAAACATCTTTGAAATCGGTTCATCCTAGCCTGAGAAAAGGCAGAAAGAGTGTGTTATGGTCTCACTGTCTAACCCTACATTTTCCCATGTGTGACATCACACTAGTAAAAATGTAGGGTTAGGATTAACAGGACAGCTGGGCCAGGGGAAGACTGAGGGAAGAAAAACCTCATTCATTATAATATAATAGCGATTTAATAATGGTAGAACGAAAGAATGATTGTGTGTGAGTGTATGTGTGTGTGTGTGTGTGTGTGTGTGTGTATGTGTGTGTGTATATATATATGTGTGTGTATATATATATATGTGTGTGTGTATATATATATGTGTGTGTGTGAGTGTGTGTGTGTGTGCTTCATAGTACCTCATGCACTCTGGCCCCATAGTGACTTCCATACACCACTGAGCGTATGTGTGTGTGTGTGTGTGTGTGTGTGTATATGTGCGTGTGTGTGTGTGTGTGTGAGTGTGTGTATATGTGTGTGTGAGTGTGTGTGGGTGTGTGTGTGTGAGTGTGTGTGTGTGCTTCATAGTACCTAGCATGCACTCTGGCCCCATAGTGACTTCTATACACCACTGAGCCTGTATCTGTACGATGTGGTCAGATAGAGTTAGAGCGACTTTAATCTGTTGCATCAGTTCTGAGAAGCTGCTCGAGTGTCAGCTGACGACCAGATAAAATAACGTTTTATTATCAGAGGAACAGACGTGGAGTCAGACAGACGACAGGAGACGGACGGTCGACCTGGACATGGATCACCTGCTGCTGCTAATGCTGCTGTGGAGCTCAGGTACCCACATTCATTCATATTAAAAAAGTTACACACTAGAGCTTTAAATGATGGATGTGTGTAGGCTTGAAGGTGGATTGGGCCGTTTTGTGGAGCTGATAAGGCTTAATCAACTTTGTGTGAACTCTTTTGGCGATGGTTTGAATCTAACTGATATTCATTTATATGAAAAAGTTACACACTAGAGCTTTATATGATGGATGTGTGTAGGCTTGAAGGTGTATTCAGCCATTTTGTGATAGCTGATTTTGTTGAGCTTAATCAACTTTGTGTGAACTCGTTTGGCGATGGTTTGAATGTAACTGATATTAATTTATATGAAAAAATTACGCATTATAGCTTAAAATTATGGATGTGTGTAGGCTTAAAGGTGGATTCAGCCATTTTGTGGATCTGATAAGGCTTAATCAACTTTGTGTCAACTCTTTTGGCGATGGTTTGAATGTAACCAAGATTAATTTATATGAAAAAGTTACACACTAGAGCTTTAAATTATGGATGTGTGAAAGGTGCGAAGCTTCGATGGAAACATACGTAGTTTAATTTGAGTTGATTTGGTCTGTACAGTGAAACCCAACCAGACTAAATAGAAAACAAGAGTCAATTTCACTCGTATTTGGATCAAACGGACTGGCATATGTGATTGCAGGATTATAGTCTAAAAGTTGGGTAAATGATTAGTGTGTTTATGTGTGTTTGAGTGTGCTTCAAGTAACTAGCGTACACTGGGGCTTGCTGTGACTACCATACACCACTTGGCCTATATCTCTCAAATGTGATCAGATAAAGTCAGTGAAATTGTCCTTTAATCGATGTGGGAATATACAGCTGTTTACACACTCTGTCGCTCCGTGTCATCAGCATTATCCACCTGTTGTAAAGAATGTACCTTTCCCCCCCACACAGGATGAGACTTTTCTATTCCTTGCCGTCGTATTATCTTAAGAAACCCCACTCACTTAGAATGCCACAATGGACACAGACACGTGCATACATACGGCCACATACAAACACCAACACACACACACACACACAGATACGCAAACACGCACAGTCACACACGCACTCTCTCTCTCTATCTTCTCGGTGGGTGTAGTGATGTCATACAGCGGGTTTCTGGGTAATGTAGTTTGGCTGTTGCATTAACTCTTTAAGAAGTGTCTGTTGGTTCACTGTGTGTCGAAGATTTAAAATCTCTAAATACAAACAGATCAAACGTTACAGGTGAAAACTGACACATGATCAATGTGTTTCCTCTTCATGTTTCTCTTTGTTGATATTTATACGTATATTCTATTTTAATTTTATTTATTTTTTCATGAAGACGAGGACAGACCCTTTTTCTTTTTTCAGCGACATAAAAACACATTAAAGAAAATATTTCAAATGTTCGAAATGTATAAAATATACTTCGCTGGGATCACATAAATGTTTCAAATGTATTTTATCAAAAGGTAATATTATGAACAATTTACTTTCAAAAAATATTTAGTTTTCTGCCTTTTATTTGAAGTGTGACGTTTCCTCTGTGTCTTTGTCGACAGGACTCCGGGCTGAAGGGCAACACAACCAGACAGGTAAACAGACAGACGGGTAAACAGACAGACGGGTAAACAGACAGACGGGTAAACAGCCAGACGGGTAAACAGCCAGACGGGTAAACAGACAGACGGGTAAACAGACAGACGGGTAAACAGCCAGACGGGTAAACAGCTAGACGGGTAAACAGCCAGACGGGTAAACAGCCAGAGGTAAACCGACAGACAGGTAAACAGACAGACAGAAAGATAAATGAAGGGGACGGACGGGACAGTCAGAGTAGTTATTCTGACCCAAAGAGCTTCACCAAGTCTGTTTGTGACTAAACAGCTGAACCCTCACCTTAGAGGTCAGGCAAGTATGGTATGAGTTTAGTGCACTAATGATAACACATCAGGGGCCTCATTTATAAATGTGCCGTACGCCCAGAAGAGGGCGCACGCCACTTCCTTCCTTCCTGGTTCCGCAAGCACGGAGCAACTAGTGCAAAGTACATTTCTGAGAGTTGTGCCAGTGGCATGGCTGTATACGCTGGTCACCAAAATAACGTGATTGTCTACAGTAGCTCAGAAGAGAGTGACATCTCCATTCCACTTAACGACACCACTGATGAGAGTTCAGATGGCCAGAAAGATGATGATGGTGACTTTGTCATTGTGAGCTTTGCAGGTAAAACCATTAGATCTGCTAGGCCTTGTTTAAGAAAATTGTCCTTCAATCTTTGTAAAATATTTACTTTATTTACTTTAAATAAACCTTAAATAAGTGATTGTCTAATATTTGTCTTGCATTACAGTTCATGAGATATATATCAATGGCACAATTTACCCATTGTATTCTCTCCAACGGCACAACTTACACCACACAGGGGGCAAGTTGTGCCACAAGACAACTTTTTTTCCGAAAGCTATATTTCTTCAACAGTTTATTCCAGATCCAAAGTTTTTATTGCCAGGGATGCACAACACCCTGAAATATATGTACATATTTGAATTGGAGACATTACTGTCAAGGCCTCACTTTAAAGTAACTTTGAGTAAAAAGTGGCACAACTTAGGCCACTCTCCCCTATATTAAAGGATATCCACGTCACCAAGTCCATATGTGCGCAGGTTTGGGATTTGGAGCGTACTGGTATCCGATTGTTTTTGAATATTTTCGTACAGACAAATTTGAAGCAAACATTCCACTTCCGTATCAGACAAACTTAAACCCTCAACTTTTTTTTTTTAAATGTCCGTTGTGCGCATGGATGTATTGGGTCGCAGGGAACACAGTCTGATATGAATTGATGTCAGGATGGCGGTTTATGACCGTGCTTGTGCCCGTATTTGCTCATTAGCATCTGTACTTTGGCCTGAGTACACCTCTCCCAAGTGTGCCGTGGCCGAGGAAGTGTTCCGTGCTTGAGTACAGAACGGCACATTCACACTGGTCAAACGAACCAGACTTTAGGGGGCAAACGTACTTGGGCACGGTACAGGTGGCCTAGTGTGAGTGCACCCTGAGACTAAATACGGCCTCACAGATCTGCTAGCATTGCTGTTAGCATTTGTGTTTGGTCTTTTGTGTATTAAATCCCTCAATCCTCTGTTCTCCTCCAGGTGCTCAGTGTGAAACCACAGAGAAAGCAGACATCGTGCTGTTGCTTGACGACTCCAGCACCATCAGAGCTCATGAGTTTAAAACCATTAAGTCCTTTGTAGCTGGAATAGTCAGTGCCTTCAACATCGGCCCAGACACAGTCCAGATCGGTAATAGTTTTGCTGCTTCTACTATTCATTCTACCAATCTTAGTGCTATTGTTGTATTGTGAAAATATTCAAATTCAAAAGACACTACAATGCACATCTTCCCCTTTATTAATAATTATTTTCTTAAAATGTATTTGATTCATATTATTTGTTGTTTTAAAAGAAACTGGGTCGGCGTATTCTTGGTGTTTTACACATTGCTGTGTGTTTTCTGAAGGTCTGGTTCAGTACAGTGATGGACCAAGGACCGCGTGGCACCTGAACATCCACCAGACCAAACAATCTCTGCTGGAAGCCGTAGGCAAACTGAGACAGAAAGGAGGAGGCACCTATAAAGGTGATTGCGTAAGGGATAATGTAGAGCGAACGGGTCACTTGCTAGAAATAAAGATCGACAAGCTGAAGCAGGAGCCCAACGCGCAGCAACAAAAAATAAAGGGGGGGGGGGGCTTGACTTTACATCACTATGTCTTTTCACATCCTTGTGTCTTTTTCTTACTCTTATACAGGAGAAGCTCTGGACCAGGTCTTCCTTCACAACTTTAAGCCCAGTGTCGGAATGCGAACAGACTCCAAACACATATTAATCCTGATCACTGATGGAGAGTCCACTGACGAAGTACTGATCCCCTCCATGAAACTGAAGAACAGCGGCGTTGAGATCTACGCTATTGGTGATTGACTTTCAGTTTTAAGAGAGAGAAAACAGCTCTGCCTCATAAAGGTTTGTTAAGAAAGAACAAGGTCTAAAAGGCTTAGAAACTGTAATACTTTGCCATAAAAATAAACAACTGAATAATATGAATTGAACATGCTATTCCATGTTCATCACAATGTGAACATAAGCTTAAGATTAGCAATTAAACTATACAACATTTATCATTCATATTAAATGGTAAATAACTGCACTTTTATCCAAACTGCTTACCATAGTTTGTCTCATTCATAGTATGATTCTCATTTCGTAGAGTGGCCCTTTCTGAAAATGAGTTTGACACCCCTGCTCTAGGCCGTCCTAACATGTTTTCTAGTTTATACAATTAAAAATTCACAAACATCAGTATCATCTGTCAATTAAAGTTTAGTATCGGGAAACCAAATCACAATTGCATTACTTCATCAACCAAACTGGTTTGTTTCATTTGGATCTCATTTGTTCCGATACATTGTTAACACTATATTTCTCAGGTGTTTGGGATGCTGATGAGAGCGAGCTGATCTCCATTGCCTCCGATCCCATCCATATTCACAAGTTCCTAATCCGTGATTTCCAGTCACTTCTTCTGCCCATGATCAACCTTGTCACCATCCGTCTCTGTAACAGTTTGGGTAAGCAAAGACTCCATCATTGTTCAAAACTTTTATCTGATATCTATCACAGTAATGATCCTCTGGTATTGTAATACATCCCTAGACATCAAGTTTTGTGTTAAACACAGGCCTCATTTTGGATTCTAACTCCTGGAACACAGATCCTGTGTCTACCTCTGGAGCGTGTCTGCGTCTGTTACTGCTGACTCTCTCGCACTTTTTTCGGCCACACATGGAACGCCCCAGCAGCAGCTGCTGCTGCAGCGCTGCTCCTAAAAGCCCTGTCTTTCTACATACAGTTTTCATAGATAATTCCCATATTGAGTTGTTTCATGCCGTTTTAAGATGTGATATGATTAATATTAAGTTTCAAAAGTAATATTTGTGCCTTGTTGCATTTCTCTTCACATTTTCGCTTGTGGGAAGTTTTATCTTGAAAGAAACAAACCAGGAAACCATGAAACTACAGCGAATGCTGCTGGTGTGACTGTCAACAAAGTATTTTCTCTATCAGTTAAAGCAGACAGACCGGAGAGTCGTGCGTCTCCCCGAAAAAATAGGCGAGCCTCCTGAGTTAAAGTGAAGCGTCGCTGCAGGAGCGCCTCCGGTTGGATGTGTAGCCGCTGCAGTCAACCAACAACTTCTCTCAGACCATGAGCCGCCTCCCCAGGTTAAATCACAGCTGCCACGTGATGGCAAACGGCCGGATGATTATCTGGAGTGCTGCAGCTTCTTCCATTTCTTGACAAAAAACAATTGTCAAATTTGTTGGGAGCATTCTTGCTATCAATCCCAGAGCAGATGGTGTCTTCTATTGCCTCAGCACCTGGTCATGATGGCATGATGCTAGAATCTAGAGGATATGGTAACCTTAAAGAGATCCTATTATACTACTTTTCTGGTCTTAATTTCTTGTTAAAAACTGCTTTAGAGCAACCTGACACGAATCACATCACAAAAAACTATGTAGATTTTCGGGAAGCTCTTTCTCTTATTTTGGCGATCCAGCAGGCCCTGTAAACACTTTGCTTCTGCCATCTCCGCCCCCTTCCTGCAAACCCAACTCCGTTGTGATTGGTTACCTTGCGAAGGGAAGTCGTGCTCCCCCCCCCTCCTTTTGCCGGTGCATCTAGCGGTTAGCGTACTACAGCAATGGTATTTGGTGTAGTAGATTTTATGACAATTTTATGCTTTGTGGTACTATTATTAGTATAAATGGCAGGTGACAGTGGCACACAAATAATACAAAAAGGTTTATGACACTGAATCAGTGTTAAACGATAGGAACCTGTAGGCCTACTTTGATAAAATATAGTGAAAAAATTCTAAATGTCTTGTCTGCAAAGAAACAGCCCGGGCGGGACGCGAACTCGCTATTTCGTAAACGAGCTCCCTACCGGCTGAGTTAAGCGAGCACTGGTCTGGGAATGTCACCCCCTGCTATATATAGCAACCTTGGAGCTAGCCTGAGTGCAGCAGGGCTGCAGCATTACCATATATGGAAACATGACAGAACGGAACCCTGGTGACACACACATACCGGAAATTTTAACAAGTTCGGCTCGACTGGCTGCCATAGTTTTTAGTGCTCTGCACAGCCACCCCAGACGGTCAGCAGGGAATACGTCGAAATGCATGTACGTAATTACTTGATACTCTAGTATGGGTTAACATGACTATAAATCATTATAACAACGTTTATAGGTCATAAAAGTCGAAAAGTTGTAGATATGGAACAAAGTAATCTTGCATTCCATAGCTTACTCCGAAAATCCATTTGTCCTGCAACTATATTCCTTTGTTTCTCCATTCACATAATTCCTTAACCTCTGTTTGTAGCACTTCCTAGACCATGTGACACCTCTCTTCCAATTGCTACATTCCATAGCAAGATCTTGGACTGCTACCGAAGTCGCTAAGTCCTTATTTTACTTATTTTTATCTATTTTTATTGTACCTTAGTTTAGGCCTGTACAGCACTTTGTCTCTGCTCTGGTTTGATGAAAGCGCTTTATAAATAAAGTTGGATTGGATTGGATTGGTCATATCAGCTTCTCTGTTTCAGTGATACTGTTCAGACTTCATAGTCGTCCCAGCTATTGAAGTTGTTGATCTCCTGGAGTACCGTTGTGTCTTTGAGGGTGAATTATATCCCCCAACTCTGGATATAAGATCCAAGAAGCAACACTTCTCGAGACCTTCAAACTTTCTGAATGTAGTTACCAATGTTTCGACCATCCATGAAGGCTTTGGTGCTGTCTACCACAGTGTCATGCTTCATCTGAAAAGTTCAAATCTTATAACTGGTTAAACAAAGGATGAAGGCTTGTGTCAGGATATACAGTACATGTCCTCCTTTCATGTCTCTCTTCAGGCCAGACTGTCAGGCTGGTGAATGGTCCCAGTCTGTGTGCAGGTAGACTGGAGGTGAAGTCCAACCAGTCGTGGTCCTCAGTGTGTGAAGAGGACTTTGACCAGCAGGATGCAGAGGTGGTGTGCAGGGAGCTTGGCTGTGGGGCTCCTTCAGGCCTCCAGGGGGCGCTCTATGGAGGAGTGGAGGCTCCGACGTGGACCAAAGAGTTCCAGTGTGAAGGCACAGAGTCTGCTCTCCTGGACTGTAGAAGCTCATCAGCTAGAAACACCAGCTCACCTGGCAGAGCTGTTGGACTCACCTGCTCAGGTAGAAGAGGAGCTGCAGCTTAGTTTCTGCTCTAATGAAACTCACTTTATTCTTTACTGATGACTGTCTTGTTTCTGTTCAGAGCCTGTCAGGTTGGTGGGAGGATCTGGTCGCTGTGCAGGATCACTGGAGGTGAACCAGGGAGAGTGGATACCAGTTGGTTTCCTGGACTGGATGGGAGATGCAATCTGCAAAGAGCTGAACTGTGGCGATTTTGTTTCAAGTAGAGTCATAGCGTCTTCACTGAAATCTGGATGGTGGATCGATGATCAATGTGTGGGGTTAGGATACACCCTTAAGGAGTGTATATCTCCAGGTGCCTATCCTTACAGCAATTGGCTTACCTGTTCAGGTAAACTCATCTATGACTTTTTGAGCCAGATTGAGATTTATTAATAATATTCATCTGAAATTAGATTAACTGTTTTTTATTTTTAATGGTTAAGCATTATACTATTTTCCTCCTGGTCTGTGTGTCATGAAAATGCAAATAGAAAGCTTTCCAGCAGTCGATTCAAAGTTGTGTTTGCAGGTTAGGTGGTGGAGGGCAGCAGTTTTCCGACCACGTCTTAAGTTCTGAAAATATTATATGGGTTTAATTTGATATTTTGTTTGTAGAAAAATCAAACAGAGTTCATGGCGTAATACATTATGATTTAGTGATAGGTGGACAAACCGTATATCTGCTAATTATAAATGTTTGTGTCTGCAACTCCCCACCTGACTTCAGGTGTTCAAACAGGTGATGTTTTGTTTGGATTAGTCACTTAAATTATATTAATTTTTTAGGTGTAAAAATACTGTTGAAAGTTTCATTTTATAAATTAATATCCGTATTTGGTTGGTAATGCCGAGTTCTTCTCAGCAACATGAAAAATGTGTGATGTTTATATATAAATCCTTTGTGTTGATCATAAGAACTTGCAGAATGTACTAATATAGATAGATAGATAGATAGATAGATAGATAGATAGATAGATAGATAGATAGATAGATAGATAGATAGATAGATAGATAGATAGATAGATAGATAGATAGATTGATTTACTGATGACTGCCTTGTTTCTTTTCAGAGCCTGTCAGGTTGGTGGGAGGATCCGGTCGCTGTACAGGAACACTGGAGGTGAAGCGAGGAGAGTGGAGACCAGGTTATAGTGATGACTGGACCCTGATGTCAGCAGCTGCCGTCTGCAGAGCGCTGGACTGTGGCTCTGCTGTTTCTACACGAAGGAGACACGACTCCTCCATAACATCTGCATGGAAGATCCTTTCTAAATGTCTTGAGTCTGGATCTACCATGAGTGACTGTTTGCTAGCAGACTCCTCTTCCTACATCACAGAGATCACCTGCTCAGGTAAGCTCAACAGTGACTTTGTCTTTGGCATGAATTTCCAGTTTCTTAGTACAAATATACTGGAGGGTGATGTGTACTATAGTGACCAGTGGCAGCAGGAGGCACATACAAAATACTGAAATTAAGTTCTGTTTCTAGTTAGAGGTAAAATGTATTTTTCATAGGGTTTATAGTCACACATAATGATCAGTAATGAAACTCTCTGTCTCCCTCCAGACTCTGTCAGGCTGGTGAATGGGCCCAGTCTGTGTTCAGGTAGACTGGAGGTGAAGTCCAACCAGTCGTGGTCCTCAGTGTGTGAAGAGGACTTTGACCAGCAGGATGCAGAGGTGGTGTGCAGGGAGCTTGGCTGTGGGGCTCCTTCAGGCCTCCAGGGGGCGCTCTATGGAGGAGTGGAGGCTCCGACGTGGACCAAAGAGTTCCAGTGTGAAGGCAACGAGTCTGCTCTCCTGGACTGTAGAAGCTCATCAGCTAGAAACACCAGCTCACCTGGCAGAGCTGTTGGACTCACCTGCTCAGGTAGAAGAGTTCTGCTCTAATGAAAATCACTTTATTATGCCTTCACGCTGCACATGTTTCTAAGTTGTACGTATGGCCGTCTGTTTCTGGGCCATTCCTGTGATCGTTATATCTCATGATCTATTTAGTTCCTCAAAGATGAGGTCATGCCTCATGAACAAGATGATTCAAGAACACTAAGAGGGATTTTCAATTGTGGCTCAAACTTACACTTTGATGATAGGATGAACTGATGACATGTTGGAGGTCAATGGTCAAGGTCTCTGTGACTTTGGGTATTGTGAGAGCAATATCTCCAGAACGCCCACTCTGACTCAAAGATGAACTGAATAGATTTCAGAGTTCATAAGTTACTGCAACCTTACATACTGTCATGTTACAATGAGCTTGGACCGTATTGTAGATCCTTAGGAGCTTTGCCTTCTTTAAAGCATTGCCTACCACCACTGGAATTTCACCGTTCAGCAATTGTTTGTCTCACAGAGGAATATAAGCAGGTTGTAGTTATTCCACTGATGACCGTCTTGTTTCTGTTCAGAGCCTGTCAGGTTGGTGGGAGGATACGGTCGCTGTGCAGGAACACTGGAGCTGAAACTGGGAGAGTGGAGACCAGTCCATGACTTCACCCTGACGACAGCAGCTGCCGTTTGCAGAGCGCTGGACTGTGGCTCTGCTGTTTCTACACGAACCAGACAGGATTCCTCCAACAGATCTACATGGAAGATCAGTTCTCACTGTGTTCAGTCTGGATTGGCTCTGAGGGATTGTGTTTCATCAGCCTCCTCTTCCTCCATCATGAAGCTCACCTGTTCAGGTAAACCATCATCTATAACAGTGATGTTCCCACTGCCAGAGTGTGGTACAGGACTGTAAAGTTATCCAGGACTACGGCATCCTGACAGAGAGGTGTGCTTGTTTCTGGAGGCTCTCTGCTTTAAACCGTAGCGTTCTGCACCTTTAAGGAACCTGCTGTGGTTTATGCAGTAGCTTATTGTTGTTATGCTGGGACCTGGTGCAAATCATTTACTTGGGCCCTCCTCCCCAGGGGGTTTGTTTTTCGTCTCATACTTTGGGAGTCTCTACTCAAACCATGGACCCACATTAACGTAGAAAAACCATGAAAACGAACATTTTGCAAAGTTGGGTGACCGTTAAGGAGCCTGCTGTTGGTTCATGTAATGATGTTAGTTCTGGGGCGCCTTTAGCTCAGTCGGTAAGGTGTCCCCCTCCCGGGCCGGGCCCAGCAGGGTTCGATTCCCGCCCGCGGTCGTTCTCTGCATGTCACTCCCCTCTCTGCCCCATTTCACCTCTGTCTCTCTGCACTATCAATAAAGCATAAAAATGCCCAAAAAAACATCTTAAAAAAAAAGATGTTGGTTCTGTCATTTCAACCAGACAGGGTTTAGATTGTGTCCGTAATCAATTTAACTCTTGTCCTTCATCATCATGAAACAGAAGATCAGAGGTTCCTACTCTTTAAGACCTGAAACCAACAGCTACATGTTAAAGTGACTTCAGTGATTTTAGGGGATTTACCGTCTCTGGAGTCTATGGCGAATGGGAGCTGTTGTTCTGGTGATGTCATATGGTCTGATGTGATGTCATATGGTCTGATGTGATGACTGTGAATGTGTTTCCTCAGATCCAGCGGTTTTCTTCATCAGACTGGTCCTGGTGCTGCTGGCCCTGCTGCTGTTCATCTCTCTCATCTGCTACAGCCATAAGGTACCGAACACACTACTCTGGGGATGAAGATAGATAGATAGATAGATAGATAGATAGATAGATAGATAGATAGATAGATAGATAGATAGATAGATAGATAGATAGATAGATAGATAGATAGATAGATAGATAGATAGATAGATAGATAGATAGATAGATAGATAGATAGATAGATAGAGACAGACAAGATAGATAAATACTTTATTGATCCCGAAGGAAATTCAGAGTGGAACATAAATATGAAATTATTTGTTTTATTTTTGAACGTTTTAGTACCTGTATAATTTTAGGGGACCACTGCTGCACTAACTCGTATCTGTGTGCTGCCATGTCTCTGCAGGCCTCCAGGGGGCAGCAGCCAGCTCCACAGGAGAACATAGAGATGGATTATTATAACCTGGGAGTTAGTGGAGCAGAGGGAGGGCTGGATGAAGAGGCAGCAGAGGAGGAACCACAAACAGCTCCACTCACATCCACGTGAATTCATAACCGTCCATCAGCTCAGACGAGGATATGTTACCCAGATATTCCCTCTAAACTACGACTGAAAACACAATAGAAGACAGTTAGCAAAAAGGAAATTGTTTTTAGGCTTGAGTTGAGACACTGCAGGTGAATCAGGAAACATTTTTAATTTATAGAAATCTTACTGAAACTTTGCCAGTTGATTATTGACATTAAAACAATTCTGTTCTGTATAACACATTTTTCTGAAATGTTCAAATTAAAATGCAAATTTTGCAATATTTAATTAATTATGTGTAAATTTGCATCTCTTTAAAAATCAAAAATCTAGATGTTGGATAAGCCAGAGTTAAGATCTTTATTTAAACTTTACAACATTTTAGTTGTCAAAGTTTTAACTGAACAGAGTTAACTATGTTAATCTTATAAATGAAAAAAAATACTATGTAGGTACAGGCCTCATGAGAAAATGTCTCATACTTCAGACAATAAACTAACATATGAACAAATCCTTCAGTAATAACCTTCAGAATAGTGATGAGAATGATTATGCAAAGTTTAGTTGATGTAAGTGCTTTAGAAGTTGAGATTTTTTGATCAGAGTATTGATAAAAAAAAAATTAAGATAATGGACGTTAAAGATGGTTGTATAGGAAAAATGAACAGGCGCAAACAGACAAGGTTTAGTCAAATACACTTCAAAATAAACTTTTTAGACCTTTGATTGATACGTATGATAGAATAAATGCTATGGAAGCAAAATAGACAAAAACTTCTAAATTGACCAGTGCTTGAAAAAACTATGCTTTTCCCTGCAGTGTCTCTCTTTAAAATGTGTATATGCCTTTATTACCTATTCAGTATTTTTTTTATCATAGCATTTATCCTGCATGCTTATGTATGTTTTTAGAGTGGTTCATATAATTCATGTAACTTTTAATATTTTAATGTTTGATGTATCAAAACATGCCTTTAGTATGTACTTTAAAGTTGCATGTTGTGGAAGATAGATATGACACACACACACACACACACACACACACACACACACACACACACACAGAGCCGGCCCAAGCCTTCAGGGGGCCCTAAGCGAAATATGATTAGGGGGCCCCTCTCCAATGTTAGCGCTGCTGAAACTATCAGTGACGTGCGGTGAGGTCAGTGAGTGGGTAGGCACTGAGTTCTGAAAGCCAGATTTCTCTAAACCTATATATTGTTAAATCAAAAACAATAAACAACAAACAGGCACGCACGGCCGATTTCAAATAAGTTCCTCCCTTTCTCTCTCACTCACACACACACACACACACACACACACACACACACACACACACACACACACACACACACACACACACACACACACACACACACACGGGACGTATATGAAATGTCACGACGGTGACTTCAGGTTTGCCCGTAGCTGTAGTTTGGTCTAAATGATTAAACATCGCATCCATCGACTTAACGGACCCGTCCCTCACACCGAGGGCCGAAAAAACGTAAGGCAACAAGTCAAACCTTCGCCGATTCAAACTACCGGTACTACTTCTATTCAACTTAAAAATAAAAGACAGCATTCATCATTATGTAGGACTACAGTATAACTGATGGCAACTCCACTCCATAAACTTTATCTTAATAGATAAAGTACCAGTAGCATATGCCCCATGGACCTGTCCAGCATCAGAATGTAACCATTTATCCACATTGCAGAGCTTAGGTTTGTCCGTCAGTAACAATGAAAACACAACTGCTCAATTGAATATAAAATGCAGAATGGATTGCACTCGGTATCAATTCATCCAACTTTATTGTTAAATAAACCCCAAAAAAGTTTCTGACTCACCAATCTGACTCCCTGGCTGTAGAAATAAGCAAGACGATAGTAATCCAGTGACAGTCTGACTGACAGCACAGCTAGCTAGCATCCTTCCGTTCATGTAGGCTACCTGTCCGTTTGAAATGCTCGAACATTGTTTGTCCCTGTTGCTGCTGTACACCGTCCAAGGCTGGCGCAGGCCTTTCTCTTGCTATTCGTTCTGTTCCTTTTTAAATTATAATCCATTTTGTTAAAATTCCTCCAGTCTGAAATATCTGCGGGCACGGCAGCTGCAATGTTGACTTAAAAATCCGCGGGTGTAACGCGACGTGAATGAGCATAGCCAACGTAATGACGTTGGCCTAAGCTGCGTAAATGTCTAGTAATATCTCGATTTTAATTGGTCCATGAATGATATGTAACGTAAAGGCTTATGTGGCATACCATTTACGTAAAAAAAGCACAAAGAATTCCGCTTATTTGCGTACATGTTAAATAATACAGAATCAAGTGCGCATGCGCGAAAACTTTTTTTTCTTGCCGTCCACAATGAATAGGCGCAAAAGCACTGATTCTTTGCCGTACACAATGAATGGGAAACAGCAAAAGCACAATATTTTTTTGGCGTAACTTACCAACTGCCACCTTTCTAATCAAAACGTCTACACTTTTTTAAAGTAATCGCGGATTACATGTAAAGATCGAAATAATTAACAGTAATAATACAAATAGAAGTTTATTAAATAAAAAAAATATTTTATTTTATTTTTATTTTTTTGCACACGGCGCCAGGGTAGGCACTGCCTACCTTGCCTACCCTGACCGCACGTCACTGGAAACTATAGATCTTTGTTAAATATCATTCACACACCCAGTGTTTTCTACTAGTGCCTCCACTGTGCAGCTGTGTGAAAATATTAGACAGCCAAGATTCAGACCTCCTAGGAGGGTCCGGGGGTATGCCCCCCCGGGAGATTTTTTTAACCTTTTTAAAGTGAAATGCATGAATCTGGTGCACTTTGAGAGGAAGATTAAGAGGCTAAATCTGAGAAATTGTGTGAACAAATAATTTGGAGACACTGGGTCAGACGAATTAGAAGCTACTGAAGAAGGACACATGGATTTTCCATAAAAATATTAATATAAAATAAAATATTATGGAGGGTCCTCTGGGGTGGGCTTGGAGCTCTTTTTCTTTTACGGGACATATTTCTCTGTAATATAGTGAATGCATTTAAATGCAGCGTGAGGAACGAAGCAGAAGAACTCTGTTGTCCAGCTACTGTATCTTTTTTTCCACAGACAAGGCTGAAATAGGCTATAGACTATACACAGTGCATGGGCAACTGAGGGCAGCCCCTTTTCCAATTGTTTTTAAATAAACTCAATACACACTGTGCATGGATGTGAACGTGACATGATCAGATAATTTCGGATTTCCTCCCAGATGAACTGATTACATTTTTAGGCTATTAATTATCTAGACCAAAACATTTTATTCCTGTTTTTGTATGATAACTCACATTAGCACAATATGATGTTAATATCAAACACACAAACTAAAAAAAAAAAATAAATAAATAAATTTTTTTTTTTTTTTTTTTTTTTTTTTAGGGGGCCCCCCAGGCAGTCGGGGGCCCTAAGCGGCCGCTTAGTTCGCTTATGCCTCGGGCCGGCTCTGCACACACACACACACACACACACACTGAGTATACGGTCTGTGTGCTTACAACAGGATACACAACCTCCTCCTAGCTATAAATAGGAAGAAGAAGAAGAAGAAGAAGAAGAAGAAGAAGAAGAAGAAGAAGAAGAAGAAGAAGAAGAAATGTGTATGCTGAATATGATATGCAACGTCTGCAGGAGGGGAGAGAGAAGAAGAAGAAGAAATGTTTATGCTTTAAATGACATATAACCAATGAATTGCTTGTTTTTCATATTGCTAGCTTATATATTACCTTAAATGTTGATATTTTACACATTTTATTTTTCAAATTTTTTAACAGCTTCACACCAATTTAACATTAACTGTAAAATTAAGCCGAATAATTGCATTCCCCTCCAAACGGAAATTTTACACACACAAACACACACACACACACCACTGTAAAAATATATATTTTTTAATAATAAGATGTTAAATCGGCCTTGGTCTTGGCTTAGCTCTGGGCTCTTTGGACCGCTCTATGGGTACTACTACTTACTAGATGTTTTTATGATATGACATATAACCAATTAATTGCTTTTATTTCATTGTATTACCTTAAAATAACCTTATAGTTTGATATTGTATCTTAAAAACGATGTGATGGTGAAATTAGAGTTCCTCAGATTTTGGGCTCTGTGGACCATGGAGGGTTTTTAGTCCTTTGACTTTCTTTGTTTTTTTGTATGTACTCTTTTGAATCATTGACTCTTGTTAGAATACGTTGTGTATGTTGCTGAGCTCGCTGAATAAAACCAGGTCGGTCTGTTGATCTACTGAAAAGGCAGAACTCTTACTCATCATTTTGCTTCTCTCTGCAGCTGTTGTGAAGTGTGTAGGTTGGTCGTCCACTGGGTTACAGGGTCGGTGGTTGGATCCCCCGTCTCCCCGCCACATGTCCAAGTGTCCCTGGGCAAAGAGACACTGAACCCTAAAT
The DNA here is from genome assembly GCA_949357725.1 of Hyperoplus immaculatus. Taxonomy (NCBI): domain Eukaryota; kingdom Metazoa; phylum Chordata; class Actinopteri; order Uranoscopiformes; family Ammodytidae; genus Hyperoplus; species Hyperoplus immaculatus. Next base: position 695,695 of record CASHTC010001181.1, read on the forward strand.
GTGTCCTGATAGTTAGCTTGCACCCTGCGTGGTAGCTGCTGCTGCTATCGGTGTATGAATGTGTGTGTGAATGGGTGAATGTGTACAAAACAATGTAAAGCAAGGAAAAGGAAGGAAAAACTAGGGAAAAGAGCTGTATAAGTGGAGTCCATTTACCATTTCACCTTCACCTGATAGAGTTTCTCCAACACGCTCTGGTAAGACCCACTGAGATTCTAATACTTTTCTATCACAGACTGTTTTGATGCTTTTAGTTGATCCGTCCCCAATATTTTGTCCTTGTTTTTGTCCAAAGTGGTTGATTTGTTTTAGCCGAACAAGTTCAACATCATGGACACTGAGAATTTTTTTTTTCTATGGATAATGTTTAAAACTTAGAGGGGGTAGGACCAGGCCTTAGCGGTGTAGGGTAGTCACAATGGGGCCCGAGTGCATGCTATTTACTATGAAGCACAAACACAAACACACACACACAGACTTACCTTAATATCTGAGCCTCCCCAAGACAACAGCGTCCAGCAGACATAACTGTCACCAGACAACCGAGTCAGATCATCAGTGGATTAAAAATAATATTACTTTAGACTTTACAATAACATTGATTTATTAGAACAGGCATATTCTCTTACAATAGGCAAACGTGAGGCAACAGAGACGCCTAGTGGCCACAGGAATAAATACAGTGACAGAATTAATGGAATACTACACTGACGACGCCGCTACTAATCTAATTATAAACTCGCAAAGTCAATTCACACACTAAATATCACCAGAAATACATTTTATTTGTTGAAATTCCATCACTATTAATAATAATTTAATAAAAACAGTTATTTGTATAGCACCATTTAAAACAAAGTTAAAACAGTGACAGATTTGGTTATGAATTTCGACCAAGGAGACATTAATTATGAAGTGCGCATAGTAGCAGTAAATTCTTCTTATAAAATAGCATCACACAAGACGTGCAAAAAACATGTTACTAGCAAACTCTGTGAGGACGATCATATTAAAATGGACACACATAGACATAGGCGTCACAGCAAGTTAAACTAAAAGCTTATGGGCTGTTTACAATGAATAAAACTTACATTTCAAGGAACGAAGCTCACAAAACCGGCGAGGCTTCTTTGCCGATCCCTCAGCAGCTCTGATCGTCTGAAAGTGGAAAGTTCTAGGTGACCGGACGGACATCCCGCTATAATCATTAAATATCGGCAACCGTAACCGACAGTCGGTGGAAGCAGCAGCCTGTCTCCGGTGAAAGCCCCAACAATAATCTAACTGATGACAGCCGGTAAACCGTCAACGGAGCTCGCGCACATAAACAACCTGGCTATAAAAAATGCATAGGCTTACTAAACATAATGACTTATTTAGGCTACTTCCCATAGCCTACTTTTGACAAGTGTCTAAAAGTTAACTAGAGTTAAGTTCAGCTAGTGTGTTAAAGTTACTGAGTAAGCTAACTATCACGAATTTTATTCATTAGTGGTCACTTTAGGCTACCAGTGAAAACAGTCGTAAACGTTAACATTTAAGCTAGCAGGCTCACGCCGATTGCTTATAAAGACAGTAGCTAGCCTACTGGCGTTAAAAAAGACGTTTTTATAAAGTTGTAGCTTCATAGAGAAAGTTGGGAAGTGATGAGGACAATAATCCAATCACATTTGAATGACTAAATGTAGATTTGACATGAAATACACAGGAAATAGGTTACACTACCTGATGAGCCGAGCCGTGTTTCTGCGTCACTCCAACGGTCCGGGCGATGAGGAGGAAAAGAACAAAGGAGCTTCTGGGTTCTCTTTAATAGGCTGCACACTATGTCTATGTGTTTTTTTAATTAATTAATTAATTAATTTAGGCCTAGTTCAATTCATTGAACTTGTTAAAACAGTTAGGCCTATTTAGCAAAAAAGAAACATACAGTTAAATTAATATATTTTGTTAATTAATGTATTTCCTTTTATTTAATTCAGATAATGTATTATTTTCAGTGGAAGAAAAGCAGTAAAAACAATGTATTAAAAATTATATTCATAAGATTGAAGTTAGAGACTGGTCAGCCATTCTGAAGAATGCTAGGCTCAAAACATAGGCTACCCACATTATTTACATAGCCTAGGCTGTGTATTAACACTTAATCCTTCTTAGGTCTATCTATCTATCCATCTATCTATCTATCTATCTATCTATCTATCTATCTATCTATCTATCTATCTATCTATCTATCTATCTATCTATCTATCTATCTATCTATCTATCTCTGACTCTGGATCAGTTACTCCAGCCCTTGGCCCCGCCCCCGCCCCCGAAGAAGAGGCTCAGTCGCCGGCTTCATTCACAGCGACCTGCCGCCCCTCCGCCCCGCTGAGGACCACCATGGCTTCTTCTGC
>CASHTC010001181.1:708093-714707 GCA_949357725.1 Hyperoplus immaculatus
AGCCTGCCTACATACAATACAATGATTTCCCTTCAGTAGTCAGTCTGGGTCTGCGGTATATTAGTGGGTTCTGTCCGGCCAGATTTCTGCCGGTCCAATCAGCGAACAGAGGGAGTGGCTCAGAACAATGACGTTGAAGTCGCGCGGCAGTTTCAGTTGTAGTCAGAAGCCGGCGCATGACATACGTCACGACCAAACGTGATGCGATTGGTTGGCAGATCCAGAGTGGCACTGGGCAGATCCAATAGTTTTAAACTTCAACAGACACCCGCCTTCAAGTGAGTTAACGTTTGTCAATTACGCGATTCCAGACCTTCTGTACAAATGAAATGACGTACGATGGTCTGGTAGGACCAGGCTAAATGAAGTACGATGGTCTGGTAGGACCAGGCTAAATGAAGTACGATGGTCTGGTAGGACCAGGCTAAATGAAGTACGATGGTCTGGTAGCACCAGGCTAAATGAAGTACGATGGTCTGGTAGGACCAGGCTAAATGAAGTACGATGGTCTGGTGGGACCAGGCTAAATGAAGTACGATGGTCTGGTGGGAACAGGCTATATTACCATGGTATGGAGTACAAAACATTCAGATCATAACCAAACAAAACAATGGTGTACGGCATGGACAAAACAATAACCCAACTTCTCAAACACCTAACCCTTCTAACACTAATACACAATAGTAGGGCTTTAACAACACCTATCCCTTCTAACACTAATACACAATAGGCTTTTTCAGAATGATCCTGTTTGTTTTAATAATAACTTTTGGCCTTTCTGATCTCAACAGCAAAATCAATAGATAGAATGGAAATACGAAGATGGAAAGTTAACGTGTGGGTGTCTGTCTGTCTATCTGTCTGTCTGTCCCTCTGTCTGTCTATCTATCTATCTATCTGTCTGTCCGTCTGTCTGTCTGTCCCCCTGTCTGTCCCCCTGTCTGTCTATCTATCTATTTATCTATTTATCTATTTATTTATATATCTGTCTGTCTGTCTGTCCCTCTGTCTGTCTGTCTATCTATCAATCTATCTGTCTATCTATCTGTCCCTCTGTCGCCCTGTCTCCCTGTCTGTCTCCCTGTACCTCTGTCTGTCTGTCTGTCTGTCTGTCTGTCTGTCTGTCTGTCTGTCTGTCTGTCTGTCTGTCTGTCTGTCCCTCTGTCTGTCTGTCTGTCTGTCTGTCTGTCTGTCCCTCTGTCTGTCTGTCCCTCTGTCTGTCTGTCTGTCTGTCTGTCTGTCTGTCTGTCTATCTATCTATCTATCTATCTATCTATCTATCTATCTATCTATCTATCTATCTATCTATCTATCTATCTATCTGTCTGTCTGTCCCCCTGTCTGTAGGTCCTGGATTCAGACCCAGTGTGTGAGCGTCGTGAGGTGGAGGAGGATTTGGACCGTCTGTACGACAGTCTGGAGATCTACAACCCGAGTGACAGCGGCCCAGAGCTGTACGACAGCGACAGTATCAGCAGCACGCCTAAACCCAAACTAAGGTCTGTGTGTGTGTGTGTGTGTGTGTGTGTGTGTGTGTGTGTGTGTGTGTGTCTCCCTCTGTGTCTGTGTGTGTGCGTGTGTGTCTCCCTCTCTCTCTCTGTGCGTGTGTGTGGGTGTGTGTGTGTGTGTGTGTGAGAGTGTGTGTCTCCCTCTGTGTGTGTGTGTGTGTGTGTGTGTGTGTGTGTGTGTGTGTGTGTGTCTCCCTCTGTGTCTGTGTGTGTGCGTGTGTGTCTCCCTCTCTCTCTGTGCGTGTGTGTGGGTGTGTGTGTGTGAGAGTGTGTGTCTCCCTCTGTGTGTGTGTGTGGGTGTGGGTGTGTGCGTGTATTTTTGTCAACATTACAACTAGTATTATAGATAAAGACAGCTACAAACAGCCACGTAAGCCTGGTCACAACAACTAGAGACTTTAATCATTGGAAAGCTCCTTCGGGAAGAAAATCCGTTCTGAGATTTCAGGGAAAGCAGAGAAGTTTAAACAGATATGGCAGCTTTCCTTTCCTTGACTATAAAGCAGCGCTGAAATGACCTACATGACACAACACACACACACACACACACACACACGTCACTATATTGTGTTTTTTGCAGGCCGTTCTTCGAGGAGGGTTCTCAGTCCAGCTCTCAGACAGAGATCGGGAGTCTCAACCCACACAGAGAAGAAACAGTGAGTTTAATAATTAAAGTTGGACGATTTAGTTTCTTTTGTCACTTTTTTATGTCTGTTTACTTGTTTGATTATTTTCTTTTCTTTTCCAAATTCAAATATTTTCAATTTAAGAAGAAAGAGGCGACAGAGCTGAGGTCAACTGGAGAGGAGTCTAAAGGAGAGGAGGTACACACACACTCTCACTCACTCACTCACTCACTCACTCATTCACACTTTTTCTTCTCTCAACAGGAAGTTGAGGATGATGTTGTCATAGTAACAGATGCAGGACCGGCTGCCAAACTCTGTAAAACTGAGTCCCAGACACACATGTCCCAGAGGTATACACACACACACACACACACACACACACACACACACACACACACACCCACACACACACACACACACAGACACACACACACACACACACACACACACAGACACACACACACACACACACACACACACACACACACACAAAGACGCACGCACACACACACTCACTCACTCACTCACGCACTCACTCACTCACACACACACACACACACACACACAGACACACACACACACAGACACACACACACACACACACACACACACACACAGACACACACACACACACACACACATACACACACACACACCGTCACAGTCACATCATCACCTGTACATTTTGGATTAAAAATGTTCTTTGATGTTTTGAGGCTTTAAAAAGCATTTGACATATATTTGAAGTGAGAATCTGTCTGTGTGTGTGTGTGTGTCTGTCTGTCTGCCTGCCTGTCTGTCTGTCTGTCTGCCTGCCTGTCTGTCTGTCTGTCTGTCTGTCTGTCTGTCTGTCTGCAGTAAGACAGGAGGTCAGCTGTCTCGCCACACTCGGAACCTTTCCATGAAAGACAGACAGGCGAGCAGCGTGGACAGTGAGACATCTTTCGACTACAGGATTCCCCCTCCACAGGTAAGACAACACACACACGCTCACACACACACACACGCACACACACACACAGACAACACACACATCAACACAGACAGACAGGCAGACAGACAGACACACACACACAGTCACACAGGAAAACAGACAAACAAACACACGCTCCTCATCATCATCATCATCATCAACCGCTTATCCGAAATCGGGTCGCGGGGGCAGCAGCTTGAGCAGGGAACCCCAAACTTCTCTTTCCCCGGGCCACATCAACCAGCTCTGACTGGGGGATCCCGAGGCGTTCCCAGGCCAGTGTGGAGATATAATCTCTCCACCTAGTCCTGGGTCTTCCCCGAGGCCTCCTTCCAGCTGGACGCTCCTGGAACACCTCCCTAGGGAGGCGCCCTGGGGGCATCCTTACCAGATGCCCGAACCACCTCAACTGGCTCCTTTCAACGCAAAGGAGTAGCGGCTCTGCCCCGAGTTCCTCACGAATGACTGAGCTTCTCACCCTATCTCTAAGGGAGACGCCAGCCACTCTCCTGAGAAAGCCCATTTCGGCCGCTTGTACCCGCGATCTCGTTCTTTCGGTCATTACCCAGCCTTCATGACCATAGGTGAGGGTAGGAACAAAGATCGCCCGGTAGATCGAAAGCTTTGCCTTACGACTCAGCTCTCTTTTCGTCACAACAGTGCGGTAAAGCGAGTGCAAAACCGCCCCTGCTGCTCCGATTCTACGGCCAATCTCACGCTCCATTGTTCCCTCACTCGCAAACAAGACCCCGAGGTACTTGAACTCCTTCACTTGGGGTAAGGACTCATTCCCTACCTGTAGTAGACAATCCATCGGTTTCCTGCTGAGCACCATGGCCTCAGATTTAGAGGTACTGATCCTCATCCCAACCGCTTCACACTCGGCTGCAAACCGATCCAATGAGAGCTGAAGGTCACAGGCCGATGATGCCATCAGAACCACATCATCCGCAAACAGCAGAGATGAGATCTTCAGCCCACCAAACTGCAACCCCTCCCCACCACGACTACGCCTTGATATCCTGTCCATGAATATCACAAACAGGATTGGTGATAAAGCGCAGCCCTGGCGGAGGCCAACCCCCACCGGAAACGGGTCTGACTTACTACCGAGAACCCGTACACAGCTCTCGCTTTGAGTGTACAGAGATTGGATGGCCCTCAGAAGAGACACCCTCACCCCATACTCCCGCAGCACCCCCCACAGTATCTCCCGGGGAACCCGGTCATAAGCCTTCTCCAGATCTACAAAACACATGTAGACTGGATGAGCAAACTCCCAAGCTCCCTCTAGGATCCTTGCGAGAGTGAAGAGCTGGTCCGTTGTTCCACGGCCAGGACGGAATCCGCATTGTTCCTCTTCAATCTGAGGTTCGCCTATCGGCCGAACCCTCCTTTCCAGCACCTTGGAGTAGACTTTGCCGGGAAGGCTGAGAAGTGTGATACCCCGGTAGTTGGAACACACTCTCTGGTCCCCCTTTTTGAAAATAGGAACCACCACCCCGGTCTGCCACTCCTTCGGCACTGTACCCGACTTCCACGCAATGTTGAAGAGGCGTGTCATCCAAGACAGCCCCTCCACACCCATTGCTTTCAGCATTTCTGGACGGATCTCATCAACCCCCGGGGCTTTGCCACTGTGGAGTTGTTTGACTACCTCAGTGACTTCCACCAGGGAAATTGACGATGATCCCCCATCAGCCTCCAGCTCTGCCTCCAACATAGAGGGCGTGTTAGTCGGATTCAGGAGTTCCTCAAAGTGCTCTTTCCACCGACCGACTACCTCCTCAGTTGAGGTCAACAGCGTCCCATCCTTACTGTACACAGCTTGGATGGTTCCCCGCTTCCCCCTCCTGAGGTGCCGGACGGTCTTCCAGAAACACTTTGGTGCCGACCGAAAGTCCTTCTCCATGGTTTCTCCGAACTTCTCCCACACCCGCTGCTTTGCCTCGGTCACGGCAGAAGCTGCAGCCCTTCGGGCCTGTCGGTACCTTGCAACTGCCTCAGGAGTCCCCCGAGATAACATATCCCGGAAGCACTCCTTCTTCAGTCGGACGGCTTCCCTGACCACCGAGGTCCACCACGGCGTTCGAGGGTTACCGCCCCTTGAGGCACCTAAGACCTTGAGACCACAGCTGTCTGCCGCGGCTTCAGCAATGGAAGTTTTGAACATCGACCACTCGGGTTCAATGCCCCCAACCTCCACAGGGATGCTAGAAAAGCTCTGCAGGAGGTGCGAATTAAAGATCTCTTGAACAGGGGCCTCCGCCAGACGTTCCCAGTTCACCCGCACTACCCGTTTGGGCTTACCAGGTCTGTCCAGAGTCTTCCCCCACCCTTTGACCCAACTCACAACCAGATGGTGATCAGTTGACAGCTCCGCCCCTCTCTTCACCCGAGTGTCCGAAACATGCGGCCTCAGATCAGATGATACGATCACGAAATCGATCATCGACCTTCGGCCTAGGGTGCTCTGGTACCATGTACACTTATGAGCATCCTTATGTTCGAACATGGTGTTCGTTATAGACAAACCATGACCAGCACAGAAGTCTAACAACAAACGACCACTCGGGTTCAGATCGGGGAGGCCGTTCCTCCCAATCACGCCTTTCCAGGTGTCTCCATCATTGCCCACGTGCGCGTTAAAGTCTCCCAGCAGAACTATGGAGTCCCCTACCGGAGCCCCATGCAGGACTCCGTTCAGGGTCTCCAAGAAGGCCGAATACTCCGAACTGCTGTTCGGTGCGTACGCACAAACAACAGTCAGAGTCTTCCCCCCCACAACCCGGAGGCGTAGGGAGGCGACCCTCTCGTCCACCGGGGTAAACTCTAACGTAGTAGCGCCCAGCCGGGGGCTCGTGAGTATCCCCACACCGGCCCGGCGCCTCACACCTTGGGCAACTCCAGAGAAGAATAGAGTCCAACCCCTGTCCAGAAGTACGGTTCCAGAGCCAAGACTGTGCGTGGAGGTAAGCCCCACCAGGTCTAATTGGTAGCGCTCCACCTCCCGCACCAGTTCCAGCTCCTTCCCCCACAGCGAGGTGACGTTCCACGTCCCCAAAGCCAGCCTCTGCCGCCCGGGTCTGGTCCGTTGTGGTCCCCGCCCTTCACTGCCACCCTTTAGGCAGCGCACCCGACCCCAGCGGTTCCTCCGACGAGTGGTGGGCCCATCGGTCATAGAGGGGGTTGGTGCCACGTAGCTTCTTCGGGCTGTGCCCGGCCGGGCCCCGTGGCAGACCCGGCCACCAGACGCTCGCAGGCGGGCCCCCTTTCTGGGCCTGGCTCCAGACGCGGGCTTCCTCCGGGCAGGGTCTCTTCTCCTCTTTGGTGATTTTCCATAGGGTCTTTTTGAACCATTCTTAGTCGGGCCCCTCACCTGAGACCACTTTGCCTTGGGAGACCCTACCAGGAGCACTAGGCTCCGGACAACACAGCTCCCAGGTTCACAGGGGCACACAAACCTCTCCACCACGGTAAGGTGATGGTTCCCGGAGAGGAGAA
>CASHTC010001182.1:0-7500 GCA_949357725.1 Hyperoplus immaculatus
ACCTGTCTGTACTGAGTGAGTATCTCCTCATGATCCACTACCTGTCTGTACTGTGTGAGTATCTCCTCATGATCCACTACCTGTCTGTACTGTGTGCGCACTAGGGGTGTAACGGTACACGTATTTGTACCGTACCGTGACGGTACAGGCACGTATTTGGTGTTACAGAGGTGGACCGCGGTCCGTTCGTGGAGTACATATCGTTACTATGGCGACTGTACAGGCTTGTTTTGCGGTGTGGAACTTAAAACTTGTCGTCGGAGTTCCCCCCGGACCATTTAGCCTGCGGCTCGGCTCGCACGTGCGCAGTAGCAGCCAGCGATTTAGAGTCTATTAGCTCCATGGTGAGCATGAGGGTCAGGCAGTGTTAGCAACTTAGCCGCAATATTCAGCGACTTTTCAGATACCTCTGGCGACTCTTTTTTTTTAAAGCGACCAGCGACCAATCTAGCTACTTTTTCTGGTGTTATTGGTGACTTTTGGAGACCCTGTGCTGTCGCTAAAGCATGTATCGCTCTTAACACTTCTAAACGAGCAGCGGGTGCTCAACGGCCACTCCCCCGTTCCCAGAGCACTGACAGGCGGCCGAGTCCTCACGCAGCAGTCCCTCCCAGCTGCAGTCAGAGCAAGAGATACACACCTCTCCGCTCTAGTGTTCCGTTTGCATCACTATTAGCAGTTGTAGTAGCAGCGTTCCCCCCTCTTTTACTGTCTATGAGTAGTGCAAATCAAAATGTTATACAGTGCTATCAAACAGAGCGAACTGCATGGGCATGGCGAAAGACAACAGGAAACCGGAGCGCGCAGGCGCCCCTCTGTCTTTCAAATCCCGTTTGAGGGATAACTTCGGATTCCAGGTGAATTATGAAAGCAGTGATAGACGTGTGGAACAATGTCGGCACACAGGTTATTGTTTCACCGCGATCGCTTATGTAGGAGGCAACACGTCGAACATGCATGCGCATTTGAAAAGGCACCATCAGGTGTTTGGCTACTCTCACCATTGCTGTGAAGAAAAACGAGCTGGGCAAAACCCAGACATTATTTTCTTTTTTATACTGAATATAAACAATCTGTCATTTAATTAATGCTGCAGTAGCACTTTTATTTGATAATTTTTATATATAAGAGCACTTTAGAGTTTAAGAGAGCTGCAGCAATATTTTATTTTTTTAAAGTCAAAAAGACCCTTAAATATGACATACCCTTTGTTTACACCAGCTTACAGAGCCTGCTGAGCATTAACACTATATTTTTTTCATTGCAATTTTAGTTTATGCTGCACCTACACTAGTATTTAATAAGTATTTTATTTATTGGAGAATTGCAGCAGTATTTTTATATTTGTTATGCATTTTATTTATATCAATCAATCAAACTTTATTTATATAGCACTTTTCATAGAATCAAATGTAACACAAAGTGCTTAATACAACTCCCCCCCCCCACACCCCCCACCCAGAGATATGCATACATGCAAAAACATTCCCCCTCCCACCCATCCATACCCCAACATGCAAAAACATTCCCCCTCCCACCCATCCATACCCCAACATGCAAAAACATTCCCCCTCCCACCCATCCATACCCCAACATAAGAAATTCATTAAAAACAGGAAGTGCGCTGAGGAAACGCCATCATCAGAGAGAAAACACTAGAGACTGTAAAACTAAAACAATTCAAAATAAATATATGTTACTGTCAGCTAGTTACTGACAGCTAAAGCTGTTCATTCTCCGTTAACTATGAACCGTACCGTACTGTACCGTACCGTGACTTCAAAACCGAGGTACGTACCGAACCGTGACTTTAGTGTACCGTTACACCCCTAGTGCGCACTGCAAGAAAATCTAGCGTTAATACACAGCCTAGGCTCTGTAAACTGCTCTGTTGATACAGTGGTCACTTTGTTTACATACCAGTTTACAGAGTCTAGGCTGTGTATTGACACTGCATTTTGTTTCCAGCACACACACAGTACAGACAGGTAGTGGATCATGAGGAGATATTCACACAGTACAGACAGCTAGTGGATCATGAGGAGATATTCACACAGTACAGACAGGTAGTGGATCATGAGGAGATATTCACTCAGTACAGACAGGTAGTGGATCATGAGGAGATATTCACACAGTACAGACAGGTAGTGGATCATGAGGAGACAGACAGGTAGCAGACAGACAGGTAGTGGATCATGAGGAGATATTCACTGATTTTGACTAAAAGTGATTTTGTCAACAAGCGTTCTCCAGAATCACTGACTGCACCTTTACGGAGAGAACTTGATGTGCTTAGTGCAACAAGGCCCGGGCTTTTATTGTGAAACTAAGTGTAACAGACAGGTTTAGTGATGGGTGTGTGTGTGTGTGTGTGTGTGTGTGTGTGTGTGTGAGTGAGTGAGATTTAGTGATGGGTGTGTGTGTGTGTGTGAGTGAGTGAGTGAGTGTTAGTGTGTGTGTTAGAGTGAGTGAGTGAGTGAGTGAGTGAGTGAGTGAGTGAGTGAGGGAGTGAGGGAGTGAGTGAGTGAGTGAGTGAGTGAGTGAGTGAGTGAGTGAGTGAGTGAGTGAGTGAGTGAGTGAGTGTGTCACCCTGGTCCTCCACGGTGCTTGTGTCTTGGTCGTCCTCTGAGGAGCAGACGGGCTCCTGGGTGAGGGAGGGGTTTCCCTGTCAATCAAAGTCACATTTCAAACATCAGTCGACCAAAGTGCTGAACGAGAGAGTATAAAAGGCTACGATACACAACTAAAATAAACAACATAATAATAGTGTCGAAAAGCTCAACTTGTGTTAAGACCTGTGTGTGTGGTGTGTGTGTGTGTGTGGGGTTTACCTGTGTGTTTGTGTGTGGTGTGTGTGTGTGTGTGTGTGTGTGTGTGTGTGTGTGTGTGTGAGGGGTTTACCTGTGTGTTTGTGTGTGGTGTGTGTGTGTGTGTGTGTGTGTGTGTGTGTGTGTGTGTGTGTGTGTGTGTGTGTGTGAGGGGTTTACCTGTGTGTTTGTGTGTGTGTGTGTGTGTGTGTGTGTGTGTGTGTGTGTGTGTGTGTGTGTGTGTGTGGGGTTTACCTGTGTGTTTGTGTGTGGTGTGTGTGTGTGTGAGGGGTTTACCTGTGTGTTTGTGTGTGGTGTGTGTGTGTGTGTGTGGGGTTTACCTGTGTGTATGTGTGTGTGTGGGGTTTACCTGTGTGTGTGTGTGTGTGCGCGGTTTACCTGTGTGTGTGGGGGGTTTCCGGGGGCAGGTTGCAGGGGCCCAGGGGCTCGCTGCACCCGATAGGAGGAGCCAGATGGAGGGGGAGGGGCCACCATGGAGGGGGGTGGAGCTACAGCCTGCTGAGGGGCGGGGCAGAAACACATGACAGGGCAAAGGTTCTACTTTCAGATATTCACTGTTCCAGTCCCCATCCCTCCCTTTGAGTGCATGTGTGTCTATCCGTCCTTCTGTCTGTCTGTCTGTCTATCCGTCCTTCTGTCTGTCTGTCTGTCCATCCTTCCCTGCTATTGAGTTTGGTAGAAACAGATTTAGTTTGTCCCAATACATGATGTCAGATGCAGCATGCTGAAAAATACCCAGATGTCCTACTACATCCGGTGGTGATTTTTAGTGTTGAAACCAGCAGCTTTATGGAGGTTCTGACCCACAATCCACTGCAGCAGAAGTTACATCACATGGACTGAGCCTCCCAGTGAAAACAACCAGCGATGAGACAGATATATGTCTGTGTGTCTGTCTGTCTCACCGGTAGTGTAGGGTAGCCTCCCTCTCTGTCTGTCTGTCTGTCTCACCTGGTAGCCTCCCTCCTGTCTGCCTGCCTGTCTGTCTGACCTGGTAGCCTGCCTCCTGTCTGTCTGGTAGTGTAGGGTAGCCTCCCTCTCTGTCTGTCTGTCTGCCTGCCTGCCCTGGTAGCCTCCCTCTCTGTCTGTCTGTCTCCCTGTCTGCCTGCCCTGGTAGCCTCCCTCCTGTCTGTCTGTCTGTCTGTCTGTCTGTCTGTCTGTCTGTCTGTCTGTCTGTCTGTCTGTCTGTCTGTCTGTCTGACCTGGTAGCCTCCCTCCTGTCTGTCTGTCTGTCTCCCTGTCTGTCTGACCTGGTAGCCTCCCTCCTGTCTGTCTGTCTGTCTGTCTGACCTGGTAGCCTCCCTCCTGGGCCTCGTCCAGGTGATAGTAGGTCATGTTGGGGTCCATCTCGTTGGGCTCCTCCCCCCCCTCAGAGAAACCAAACTGACACTCTTTATTCAGGGACGGCTGTCTGCGAGAACGCCTGGGGAAAAACACAACATTCACTGGGACTCCTTCACATCTGCAGCTAATTATTTTTAATACTTTATTTTGGGATATTTTGTTTAAAGGGGCACTGTGTAACATTTTAAGTAATTCATTAGCTAAAATCAATATCCTCATTCATAAATATGTCCTCATTGGTGTAAAATCACCTCTGCCAATAATCTGAATTATCCTCCTGAGCGGAGAATTACAAATATTAATATTACATTTTGTACATTGAGAGGGCAAGTCTTATGGAGGAATCCATGTTTTTGGAATGTCATCAGGTGCATTGTTTAAAATGTAGAATTGTTCTTGTCCTTGAAGGCCACTGTAGCTTCTGTTATTATTCAAAAGGGTTGGGGTTACCCAGGGAGCGTTGCATTCTGGAACTTTCTTGATGATGTCATATTACACAGTGTCCCTTTAAAGAACACAAACACACAACTGTAAAAGTGAACACACAAACAAAAGACAAAATAAAACAAACAGCTAACATGGCGTACTCTACTCTACAGGTTTCTATAACAGCTAACATGGCGTACTCTACTCTACAGGTTTCTATAACAGCTAACATGGCGTACTCTACTCTACAGGTTTCTATAACAGCTAACATGGCGTACTCTACAGGTTTCTATAACAGCTAACATGGCGTACTCTACTCTACAGGTTTCTATAACAGCTAACATGGCGTCCTCTACTTTACAGGTTTCTATAACAGCTAACATGGCGTCCTCTACTTTACAGGTTTCTATAACAGCTAACATGGCGTACTCTACTCTACAGGTTTCTATAACAGCTAACATGGCGTCCTCTACTCTACAGGTTTCTATAACAGCTAACATGGCGTACTCTACTTTACAGGTTTCTATAACAGCTAACATGGCGTCCTCTACTCTACAGGTTTCTATAACAGCTAACATGGCGTCCTCTACTTTACAGGTTTCTATAACAGCTAACATGGCGTCCTCTACTTTACAGGTTTCTATAACAGCTAACATGGCGTCCTCTACTTTACAGGTTTCTATAACAGCTAACATGGCGTCCTCTACTTTACAGGTTTCTATAACAGCTAACATGGCGTCCTCTACTTAACAGGTTTCTATAACAGCTAACATGGCGTACTCTACTCTACAGGTTTCTATAACAGCTAACATGGCGTCCTCTACTCTACAGGTTTCTATAACAGCTAACATGGCGTCCTCTACTCTACAGGTTTCTATAACAGCTAACATGGCGTCCTCTACTTTACAGGTTTCTATAACAGCTAACATGGCGTCCTCTACTCTACAGGTTTCTATAACAGCTAACATGGCGTCCTCTACTTTACAGGTTTCTATAACAGCTAACATGGCGTCCTCTACTTTACAGGTTTCTATAACAGCTAACATGGCGTCCTCTACTTTACAGGTTTCTATAACAGCTAACATGGCGTCCTCTACTCTACAGGTTTCTATAACAGCTAACATGGCGTCCTCTACTCTACAGGTTTCTATAACAGCTAACATGGCGTCCTCTACTTTACAGGTTTCTATAACAGCTAACATGGCGTCCTCTACTCTACAGGTTTCTATAACAGCTAACATGGCGTCCTCTACTCTACAGGTTTCTATAACAGCTAACATGGCGTACTCTACTCTACAGGTTTCTATAACAGCTAACATGGCGTCCTCTACTCTACAGGTTTCTATAACAGCTAACATGGCGTCCTCTACTCTACAGGTTTCTATAACAGCTAACATGGCGTCCTCTACTTTACAGGTTTCTATAACAGCTAACATGGCGTCCTCTACTTAACAGGTTTCTATAACAGCTAACATGGCGTACTCTACTCTACAGGTTTCTATAACAGCTAACATGGCGTACTCTACAGGTTTCTATAACAGCTAACATGGCGTCCTCTACTCTACAGGTTTCTATAACAGCTAACATGGCGTCCTCTACTCTACAGGTTTCTATAACAGCTAACATGGCGTCCTCTACTTTACAGGTTTCTATAACAGCTAACATGGCGTCCTCTACTCTACAGGTTTCTATAACAGCTAACATGGCGTCCTCTACTTTACAGGTTTCTATAACAGCTAACATGGCGTCCTCTACTTTACAGGTTTCTATAACAGCTAACATGGCGTCCTCTACTCTACAGGTTTCTATAACAGCTAACATGGCGTCCTCTACTCTACAGGTTTCTATAACAGCTAACATGGCGTACTCTACTCTACAGGTTTCTATAACAGCTAACATGGCGTCCTCTACTCTACAGGTTTCTATAACAGCTAACATGGCGTCCTCTACTCTACAGGTTTCTATAACAGCTAACATGGCGTCCTCTACTTTACAGGTTTCTATAACAGCTAACATGGCGTCCTCTACTTAACAGGTTTCTATAACAGCTAACATGGCGTACTCTACTCTACAGGTTTCTATAACAGCTAACATGGCGTACTCTACAGGTTTCTATAACAGCTAACATGGCGTCCTCTACTCTACAGGTTTCTATAACAGCTAACATGGCGTCCTCTACTCTACAGGTTTCTATAACAGCTAACATGGCGTCCTCTACTTTACAGGTTTCTATAACAGCTAACATGGCGTCCTCTACTTAACAGGTTTCTATAACAGCTAACATGGCGTACTCTACTCTACAGGTTTCTATAACAGCTAACATGGCGTACTCTACTCTACAGGTTTCTATAACAGCTAACATGGCGTCCTCTACTCTACAGGTTTCTATAACAGCTAACATGGCGTCCTCTACTCTACAGGTTTCTATAACAGCTAACATGGCGTCCTCTACTTTACAGGTTTCTATAACAGCTAACATGGCGTCCTCTACTTTACAGGTTTCTATAACAGCTAACATGGCGTCCTCTACTTTACAGGTTTCTATAACAGCTAACATGGCGTCCTCTACTCTACAGGTTTCTATAACAGCTAACAAGGCGTCCTCTACTTTACAGGTTTCTATAACAGCTAACATGGCGTCCTCTACTTTACAGGTTTCTATAACAGCTAACATGGCGTCCTCTACTCTACAGGTTTCTATAACAGCTAACATGGCGTCCTCTACTCTACAGGTTTCTATAACAGCTAACATGGCGTACTCTACTCTACAGGTTTCTATAACAGCTAACATGGCGTACTCTACTCTACAGGTTTCTAAGGACATTGTTTAAACTAAAGGTAAATGTTAAGCAGAAAATAAAATGTCAACGAGGCGTCATGAAGGGGAACTGGTTTCAAAATG
>CASHTC010001182.1:25000-42500 GCA_949357725.1 Hyperoplus immaculatus
TATAAGTACTGTGTGTGTGTGTGTGTGTGTGTGTGTGTGTGTGTGTGTGTGTGTGTGTGTGTGTGTGTGTGTGTGTCACGTGGGGGGGAGGGGGTATAAGTACAAAATCTAGAAGTTGGATAAAGTCAGAGTTAAAATCTTTATTTCATTTTTACAACATATTAGTGTCCAAAGTTTTTACAGAACAGACTTTGCATACAGGCTGTTTTTGATTTTATAAAACACCTGTCTGTCTGTACCTGTCTGTGTGTGTGTGTTTGTGTGTGTGTGTTTGCACATTTATACTACATAGGATCTCAGAGTTCAATACACCTTCATATTCCCACCGGTGAAGTAGGTCTTTAATGTTTCCTCCATCAGACTCTCAGTCAGCTATGAGGAACTGTCTGTCTGTGTTAACCTGTCTGTCTGAACCTGTCTGTCTGTACCTGTCTGTCTGTGTCAACCTGTCTGTCTGAAACCTGTCTGTCTGTGTCAACCTGACTGTCTGTGTCAACCTGACTGTCTGTGTCAACCTGACTGTCTGAACCTGTCTGTCTGAACCTGTCTGTCTTAACCTGTCTGTCTGAACCCTGTCTGTCTGTGTTAACCTGTCTGTCTGAACCTGTCTGTCTGTGTGTACCTGTCTGTCTGAACCTGTCTGTCTGAACCTGTCTGTCTGTGTTAACCTGTCTGTCTGAACCCTGTCTGTGTTAACCTGTCTGTCTGTGTTAACCTGTCTGTCTGAACCTGTCTGTCTGAACCTGTCTCTCAGTCAGCTATGAGGAACTGTCTGATCAAATAGAAACATGTCATGAACCAACTCTAACAGGAGGAAGAGAAAGTGTGTGTGTGTGTGGGGAGGGGGTATAAGTACTGTGTGTGTGTGTGGTGTGTGTGTGTGTGTTGTGTGTGTGTGTGTGTGTGTGTGTGTGTGGGGGGGGGGGGGTATAAGTACAAAATCTAGAAGTTGGATAAAGTCAGAGTTAAAATCTTTATTTAATTTTTACAACATATTAGTGTCCAAAGTTTTTACAGAGCAGACTTTGCATACAGGCTGTTTTTGATTTTATAAAACAAAAAATACTATGTACAGGTCTTACAGGTTTTTAAGAATAAAATGTCTCATAAATCAGACAGTGAACAACATATGAACAAAGCCTTCTGTAATAACCTTCAGAATAGTGCAGAGAATGATTATGGAAAGTTTAGTTGATGTAAGTGCTTTAGAAGTTGAGATTTTTGTCTATAAAATAGAGCTTGAAAAAGCATTACGAGTGACATGCACATAGCCTACAACACATCTGAAACGCACACGGTGGTGACCCAAAAGCAGGGCCAACAACATTGCCTAAGGACGCACGCAGCTCTGAAAAACACCAACACACAAATCACATATGCAACAGCGCATTGTGCAGCGGCTAAAAATGGAGTCACAAATTCACACCAAAAACAATCTTCCCCAGACTGACAATATGTGGGGTTCACCCCTCCAGTCTGCAGGGGTTCAGTAGAGGGAGCTACTGCTACACACCAATCCAGTGGGACCCAATAACATACAGGTAGGATCGAAAACAATACTGTAAAAGATATTAAATAGCACAGCAATGCCTGACAATGCTCTTAGTGGGGGATAATGGCAAGTGGAATCTCTAACCCTAACCCTCTACCCTAGCCCTTTAACTCTGCTACAAGGGCACACAGGGGACGATAAGTTGTACAATATAAACTGGAGACAGGCCACGAAGATGAAATAATGAAATAATGAAATCATTCCTCAGACAAAGCACAGATAGGAATGGCTCTGGATCTGATAGCGACCCTCTCTCAACCTGAACTTCTGGATCATAGGGCTGTGTATCGGACCGAGAATCATGATACACAGAGCCACGAAAATCATGAAACATCTTGAACTCTTTACTGCAGGGAATTACACAGATCACAGAAGTCACATGTGTGTGAAAAAAACAGCATTTTTAGTGAGCTGCCCTTATATATTTTCTTTTACATAAACGTAACGTAAATGTTCATGTGGGGTATATTCACGTCACATAGAATACATCAGGCAACTGAAGAGTTTAATGGAATTTCAACAATACCAAACCTGAACCACATTCTACAAACTCTCTAATGATGTTCCTTTATCAATTAAATCAGTAAATTAACTGATTCATTTGTTACAAAAACCTGAACGATTTCTGTAACTGTGATCCTGTTCAGAGTCTCCCTCCTACAGACGACACAGAGACACTGAGGCACCAGACACTGAGGACCCAGGCCAGAGCCCAAACCCAGGATACAGAGGTTCAGTGAATGTGGTGTTGAAGGTGTGGAGGTGGATCAGTGAGCCAAAGGAGACTCTGTAGAAGGACAGAGAGCCAGCAGGACAGTCCACATACACTGCTACTCTGTTAGAGGGGGAGGAGATGAGTGTTACTCTGTTATTGTGACGGACAGAGTAACCATCAGCATCACAGTACAGACTCCAGGACTGATCATTACGTCCAAACACACAGTCATAACTGAGTCCTTTCCTGCTGATTCCTCTGTAACTCACTGATATATAAGCCACTCCTCTCCTCTCGACCTCCCAGTAATGGCGACCAGTCAGACCATTACTACACAGCAGCTGAGCGTAGCGGTCAAATCTCTCTGGATGATCAGGATATGGCTGATCCTCCTCCACCCGTGTCACCTTCCTGTTGTTGTCAGACAGTTTGAGTCTTCTGTTTACTGTGTTTGTGTCCAGTGTGAGTTCACAGGCCCCTGATGGAGAGAAAAAGACACAACACAGCAGCAGTTATTAATCCATCATCTGTTCATTGATTGACAGTTTGGTGACTGTTAACATTATAAACACACTTACACTTCCTCAGACCTGGTGTCAGCCATTGGACTCCAGCAGGCTCCACCCTGAAAGGAGAGGGAGAGAGGGGGGGGGGGGGGGGTCAGACCAGCACATCTTCTTTCAGACGCACACATGGACGCTACATTAGCTTGTGGCCATTTTGTCTCAGTCGAGTCAAACCGTTCAGCACTGATTTACACATGCATTGCCACTTTAACTGCACTGAGTTGGTACCAGAAAAAACAATATTTCAAATTATAAATCATATTCAACAGGCAATACCTTGTAAAAAAAAAAAAGCCAAAATAATTCCATGCATAACTGCTTCAACCGTGTGGGTTAAAAAAAGCTATTGGTCAGCTAGCTAAAATGCCAACATATATTTGAAAATGGCATGGACAAAATAAGCATTTTGATGATTGCAATGTACTACCCAACCATCTCAACACAGCGTTTCACTGACATGTTGACAGTATGCCACTGATACACAGAGCTGTAACTGCTCTCTGTGCTTGTGTGTGTGTGTGTGTGTGTGTGTGTGTGTGTGTGTGTGTGTGTGTGTGTGTGTGTGTGTGTATGCGTTGTTGCAGTAGTGAGTGAGGCTCAGGACAGCAACAAAGGCACGTTGATGAAACTGATGACAGATCAGACACACGGTGAGGTTAAATGCTTGTTGTTGTGTCGGTGGCTAAGCTAACAGTAGGCTAGCCTGTGAACTTCCTCAATACATTGCTAGCGATCGCAGCCTTTTCTCCGAGGGACGTTATAGAACGCTGCATAGCAACCGCAGTGCATTTTGCAGGCTGTCAGGCGGGACTACTTCTTTGTATTCATTGATAAACTGATTTTTTGGTTTATTAAAACATTTAAATGATAGCATGTCTATGGCTTTCATTTCGCCATACTTGTTACCGTTTTTATTTTTTATTTATTTTTTATTATTATTCTTCCGGACAATTACACACAATACACAATTCTCTCTTTGTATATTCGTACATATTACTTTGTGTTATCGTCCGAAGGGAAGCAGGAGAAGCCAAGGGCTTATCAGGTCCCGCCCCCACTGCCATCAGATTCAGATACACAGATACACAGCTACTGATACAGTTAAAAAAAAAAATTTTTAAGAAGAAGATGCATTCCAATACACAGACAATTTTAGGTCTCCTTATTCATTGCCAGTGTACAACAGACATGCTTTCCATTTTCCTCTCTGCCTGTGACCAGGGCCGACGGACTGGGGGGAAAAGTGATACAGTCGTGGGGGGGCCCAAGGCAGAGGGGGGCCCATAAAAAAAATAATAAAATATATAATTTATTTTTATTTTTTCAAAACGCCCAATCCATTCGTCCATTATCCCAGCCAGCTCAGCCTTCAGCAGTCTCCCTCTCACTTTTAATTTCTCTCTTCAAGTCTGCCAACTGTTTTTTCATTTCTTACGCATAATCTTTGTCTTCCTCCTTCCCCTTATCAGTGTTTTTTCCTTTTTTGGACATCTCCAAAGATTTTCAGAGATTTTTAAGACTGTGAATCTGAGTTCTCCGCTGCTCTCGGTAAATAGCTCTTAACCCTCGGCAAGCCGGAAGTCAAGAATTATTTTATAAAGCAATAGCTCACTTCAGGCTGTGAAATGTGCTCATTATTCCACAGTTAAGGGGCGTTGTTCGGACTGACGCGAAACAGCAATAGCTCACAACACAGCCTGTCGTGAGCTATTGCTTAATTATACTAATATTTTGTGTTCTCAGGGTGGTGAATGTTTCTCATGAACAGTTGAACAACAGTCCATTCAGTGGTCTAATACATTCACACACATTAGCACCAGAGGGCAGCGCAGCATCAGGTGAATGCAGGTCGTCCTGCTGTAATGGGAATGCAAACCCAACAGGGCTGAGGTGCTGAGCCAAACTGAGTCAAATGGAGACGGACAAACACCATTGGTGTGTCAGGGTCATGTGATAAACTGTCCCCAGCTCTTCCTCCTCTATCAGACTGACAGCAGCCTCTTCATACCTGAGAGTGTCCAGTCTCCAGAGGGGACCGTCCCGTCCAGCTGACAGTAGCTCCACTCCTGAGGCTCCTGGATGGTTGTAGCTCAGGTCCAGCTCTCTCAGATGGGAGGGGTTGGAGCTCAGAGCTGAGGCCAGAGAATCACAGCCTTCCTCTGTGATCAGACAACCTGACAGTCTACACGCGCACACGCACACGCACACGCACACACACACACACACACACACACACACACACACACACACACACACACACACACACACACACACAAATCAGAGTGCAGACACAATCCTGCATTATAAGTGTGGGGGCTGAATATCCTGACACAGAACAGGAAAAATCTCTCGTTTATAAATTTTGGTTAAATTTCATACACCAATTTGTGCATTTTCTTTATTTCTGTTAATGAAGACATTCAGGTTCCTGCTGACACATAATTGAATATAATGCAGTAATGCCATCAGGCATTCTGTAATATATTCAAACAAGTTGCATATTTGCATAACGTATTCAAGTGTTACCATTTAGAGCAATAGCAGCTACTAGGGATGGGCGTTAAACTTTTTTCTATTTTTAGAACGCAACGCATCTGTCTACAGAATAACGGTTCACCGCAATAAAGCGCTCATTGCTTATTGTCAAACAGTCACAGTTGACATATGATATTAAGGATTTTTTTTCCACAAGTTTACAACAACTTTTCCTCACTGAAAGTAATTAAATAGACGGGCCACAATTTAAACCGATCGAGTAGGTCTGCAGTGGGGAGAAAAAGAGAGAAAAAAAGCATGGGCTGTAGTTGTAACCTAAGGCTAAGTCACCATTTAAAATAAGAAGGGCAGCAGATAATATTAAATGATTGTCCTACAATTTAAATACATATAAATAACTCACCAAAGCAGTAGACTTAGTAGTTGTATATCCAACCGCGTAATGCTCACTCCGTGTCCGTGAATGATTACCGCAACTAATTCCTCATTAACGGACCGTTACACCGGTCGGTTTTTGAATCTTATCCCCATATTCCCTATTGAAGGCTTCTTAACTGTTGTTGGCTCGGAGCGAATGTGCCTGAAGTAAGCCTTGCTTCTTCTTTTCTTTCCAAGCGGAGAGCACCTTGCATGCTCACCTGGAGTCTACTCATTACTAACTGAGAGTAACTGGTGTCATCTCCCTTTTTTATAAACGTAATTTTATCATCTGCTTTGAAATAATTGGACAGTTATATTCCTGACAATGTTGTGGAGAAAGGAGAGACCGTGTTCAGCTCCGCGGTGCCGTGGAGAACACAGGCTGCGCTGTGGTGGCACGGAGGTGGCAGTTATTTGCAGTTGCTGTTTGACACAACGCTCAGTTTATTGCACTTACATCAAAATATTTAATTTTGTTAAACTTTATTTTATCCGTTTTGTGCCGTTTTGTACACGTATATAACATTTTAATCCACCAATCGAGTTCATTTGAAACGAGGAGTACTCGAGTACTCGATTACTAACGCCCATCCCTACTAGCTACAGAACATATATGTGCTGTGTAATAACAGGGTCGAAAAATGGGGAAAAAGTCGCGGCTTATAGTCCGAAAATTATGGTATATGCAAAATATCGTACATTTTGTAATCGCTAGGTTAAGTTGGTGCGGTCCACTCTACAGGTGTAGGAAATATATATATAAAAAAACCATGAACTGTTATTTTTACGTCTTTTGGGGAGAAGGGTACATCTCCTAAATATTGAGTGGGACATATCCCCTGCATTTCCCGCAAAATCTACACCTATGTAAAAAAGTATGTCAATCAGAAGATTAAAGATCCTTAAATCATCACAACAGACACATTCCTACACAGGGTCACTTCTTATGACATAATATAAATCAGATGTTAAATGGTCATCAGTCACACTGGTTGGCATTCTGACCTGAGAGATTCCAGTTTACAGTGTGGACTCTTCAGTGCAGCAGACAGATGCTCCACTCCTGAATCCTGCAGGTCGTTGTTACTCAGGTCCAGCTCTCTCAGACTAGAGGAGGAGCTGAGAACTGAGGACAGAGCTTCACAGCTTCTCTCTGAGAGTCCACAGCCACTCAGCCTGGAGAGACAACAGTAAGGGAAAGAGTTCATGTTTTTTTTCCAGTTGAAAGATGTTATAATTTATTGGTGAATAAATCCTACGTACACAGCTTTGTTGGAGGCTTTGACCACTGGCAGCAGCCTGAGAAGAGCCTTCTCTGAAGCAGAGTATTTCTTCAGGTCAAACACGTCCAGATCTTTTTCTGATGACAGTAAGATAAAGACCAGAGCTGACCACTGAGCAGGAGACAGATTATATGTGGAGAGACGTCCTACTCTCAGGTACAGTTGGATCTCCTCCACTAGAGAATGATCATTCAGTTCATTCAGACAGTGGAACAGATTGATGCTTTTCTCTGCAGAGGGAGTCTCACTGATCTTCTTCTTGATGTACTCTATCGCTACCTGATTGGTTTGTGAGCTACTTCCTGTCTGTGTCAGCAGACCTCTGAGGAGACTCTGATTGGTCGGCAGTGAAAGACCCAGGAGGAAGCGGAGGAACAAGTCCAGGTGTCCATTTGGACTCTGTAAGGCCTTGTCCACAGCACTCTGGTAGAACTGTGTCTCTGCAGATTCATCTGAGGTTGTTTGTTCTTCTGACATCAGATTGACTCCAGAGTTGATGAATGTCAGATGGACATGAAGAGCAGCCAGAAACTCCAGAACGCTCAGATGGACGAAGCAGAACACCTTGTCCTGGTACAGTCCTCTCTCCTCTCTAAAGATCTCTGTGAACACTCCTGAGACCACTGAGGCTGAACTGATATCGATGCCACACTCTGTCAGGTCTGATTCATAGAAGATCAGGTTTCCTTTCTGCAGCTGCTCAAAAGCCAGTTTTGCCAGAGACTCAATCATCTGCCTGGTCTCTGGACTCCAGTGTGGATCTGTCTCAGCTCCTTCATCATACTTGATGTTCTTCAGTTTGGCCTGAACCACCAGGAAGTGGATGTACATCTCAGTCAGGGTCTTGGGCAGCTCTCCTCCCTCTCCGGTCTTCAACACATCCTCCAGGACTGTAGCAGTGATCCAGCAGAAGATTGGGATGTGGCACATGATGTGGAGGCTTCGTGATGACTTGATGTGGGAGATGATTCTGTTGGCCTGCTCCTCATCTCTGAATCTCTTCCTGAAGTACTCCTCCTTCTGTGGATCAGTGAACCCTCTGACCTCTGTCAACATGCCAACACAGTCAGGAGGGATCTGATTGGCTGCTGCAGGTCGTGTGGTTATCCAGAGGCGAGCAGAGGGAAGCAGGTTCTTTCTGATAAGGTTTGTCAGCAGCACATCCACTGAGGTGGACTCCGTCACATCAGTCAGGATCTCAGTGTTGTTGAAGTCCAGAGGAAGTCGACACTCATCCAGACCGTCAAAGATGAACACAACCTGGAACTCTTCAAAGCTGCAGATTCCTGCTGCTTTGGTTTCAGGGAAGAAGTGATGAACAAGTTCCACCAAGCTGAACTTTTTCTCTTTCAGCACATTCAGCTCTCTGAAAGTAAGTGGAAATGTTAACTGTATGTCTTGGTTGGTTTTGTCTTCAGCCCAGTCCAGAGTGAACTTCTGTGTTAAGACTGTTTTCCCAATGCCAGCCACTCCCTTTGTCATCACTGTTCTGCTTGGTTCATCTCTTCCAGGTGAGGCTTTAAAGATGTCTTCTTGTCTGATGGTTGTTTCTGGTCTGTGTGGTTTCCTGGAAGCTGTTTCAATCTGTCTGACCTCATGTTCATCATTGACCTCTCCAGTCCCTCCCTCTGTGATGTAGAGCTCTGTGTAGATCTGATTCAGAAGGGTTTGGTTTCCTGCTTTAGCGATCCCCTCAAACACACACCGGAACTTCTTCTGCAGATAAGACTTGAGTTCACGCTGACAAACTCCAGAATTACTTCCTGAATGAATACACAAGAGATAAGAATGAGTCAAGAGACAACAGTAATTATAATATCAATGAGGGATTCATGATGAAAATAAATAAACAAAAATATATAAACATTTCTCCCTCCATCTCTTGAGACTTCAGTAAATGTCCCATTTCCCCATCATGTTAAACCTTTAGAGAAATCCTCTTACTGTTCCACAGAAGGTCAGCCAGCTCCTCCTGCTTCATGCTCCTCAGGAAGTCCAGTGTGATCTTCAGAAATGCCTCTCTGCTGCTGCTCTGCTCCTCATCCTCACTCTGACCCTCTAAGCATTCTGGGTAATCTGGACTCAGAAGCTTCTGCATCTTCTTCAGCTCCTTCTTCACAAAAGTGACGATGTTTTCCTCCAGCAGCTGGAACAGAATATTATATGAACGACACGATCAAACTAAACTCATGAAGCAAACATCAGATCCATGTTGGACAGACTGACAGTCCACTGGTCTAATCAGTTAAACATGGAGGTTGTTGTGAACAGAATAGATGGAAAGTTGTTGGTGTTCATGTACAGACCCTGAATGTGGAGTCCAGGTGTGTTTGATGCTGCTGGGCAGACCGACCACTGGGAACCTCTGAGATCTCCTGGTCGACTCTGTGGAGAAACCATAAAGAATGAGCTCATGTCTGGGGTTAAAGTTTCCCTCCAGGGGCAGCTGGTGTCTGCAGAACAGAGGGAAGGGGCAAAGAGAGGAGGGCGAGGGGCAAACTGATGGGTGAGGGGCAAACCGAGGGGTGAGGGACCAGGCAGAGATACAGCAGGAGGCCTGTGGAGGCAGAGCAGCTGAGCTAAGGTGGGATCAGCTTCTGCATGACACGAGGAACACGCCATGAAGTAGTATAACCATTGACACCACAGTATAAACCCTGGGTCAGACGCTGCTGATCGCCAATCAGTTATTCTCCCTTCACAGTGGAAACACAAATAATGGCATACCGAACTGAACTGAACTGTACCTCAGTGGAAACAAGGCTTTAGTGTTCACAGATCTTCAATATAAGGTTAAATAACTGGATATCTCACAGGGTTTTATTTATTGTACGTTTTAAATCCTTACCTCAGATCAACAGACGGACCTCCATCTTTGAAGTTTATAGGATGTTCCATAGAATCATCACTCTTCATGGACAAACAGCTGGGCTCTGGTGTCTCCAGCTTCCTCCTGATAGAAACACAGGAAACAGTCAATAATCTGCACTGCACCAGAACACAGGAGTTACACTGAGCAGCTTTCACATGTCAGAATATAAAGGAACCAAGTGGAAAATAAACAGTTAAAACATGAATCAGTGATATTTAAATGTTAGTAACAGTTTACCTCTCTGCAGCAGACGGCTGTTGTCCTTTAAAATCAATCCAACCACCTTTTGACCGGTCACTCTTGAAGGACAAACAGCTGGCTCCAGGTCCAGGAGAGTCTGGTCTGTTGAACACAACACAACACAACACAACACAACACACACACACACACACACACACACACACACACACACACACACACACACACACACACAGCTTTGAGAGTGAATAATGATGGTGCAGTGATTTGAGTCATGGACAGTTAGAGATCCTCATGTCACCTCTGAGCTTTGGTCTGGCCGCCATGTTCCCCTCCCTCCTCTCTGCTTTCACTCTGACCCATAGCAGATTCCACACCTTCACACAGACACCTGCTGGGAGAGTCACACGTCATATTACATCATTCACCTCAGTCACATGACAAACACACAGAGCTCTGATTGGAGGAATACTATCGAAGGTGGGGTGAAAAGTTCATATTCGAATGGTAATTCCCCGTCCGATATGTGTGCTGCAGTCTCATAAGAATATCAGACCATTCAAAGTAGTTTCTCTTGTGATCCAGCAGAGGGCGCTCTCTTTCTCTGGGGATGAGATCACTTTCCTCTTCCATTGGACAATAAAAACTCATTCATTGAAATCACTTGTCTCTGCCTCCGAATTTCCTCCAAACTGCAGCTGTCCATAATAAGTATATACCGTGCATGCCGTATGTTATAAATGGCTATAAAAAAAATGTTTTATAATAATCACAGCTGGAAGTAAACTGTTAATGCAAATAAATTGAGTGAAATGGTGACAGAGTTGCTTAATTAATAAATTATTTTTAGCCCTTGTTCCCCCAGTGCATAAATAACGAGACAACCAAATATTGAGTCACAGCGTTATAAATAGGGGAGAGTAGCCTAAGTTGTGCATTTTGGAAGTTGCAAAACCCCTTGTTTCTAGAAAACCGTGGAAGAAATTGGAAATGTGACCACATATTTAAGAAGAGCCATCCATTTGACTCATCCTGTAAAGAAGGGAGACACAAGGAATAAGATATAAGCACATTTAAGCTCAAAAAACTGTGTTTTGCCTTTCAAAGTAAAATTTCCATGATCAAGGTTTTTTGATTATTGTGTCTGAACAATTATAGACAAGTTTGAAAACATTTGACACATGTTTTAGTGCTTTGGTATGCTACACTTTGAGTCTATATAGTTAGCACGATGTCAGCCCTAAATTGCTGCATCATGCCAATTATCCAAAATTCTGGGGGTGGGGTGATTTGTGCGAAAGGGCCTAGGTGAGTTATAAGTAAGTAAGTAAGTAAAATGTATTTATAAAAGCACATTTATGACAGTTTGCACTGTCCAAAGTGCTGTACATAGTGCAATCAGTAGGTAAACAATGAAGGTAAAATAACAATAACCAAAATAAAAGACGTAAAGCCCATACATCCACATAAACACAGATAGTAGTGCAGAGGTAAGATAGTTAATGGGGAGGAAACACCAGGGTGTACATATGGGTTTTGAGCCTTGATTTAAAGGCAGAAATGTAGGGGGAATCACATTTGTCAGGTGGCAGTTGGTTCCACAAGCACGGAGCAACTAGTGCAAAGTACATTTCTGAGAGTTGTGCCAGTGGCATGGCTGTATACGCTAGTCACCAAAAGAAAGTGATTGTCTACAGTAGCTCAGAAGAGAGTGACATCTCAATTCCACTTAACGACACCACTGATGAGAGTTCAGATGGCCAGAAAGATGATGATGGTGACTTTGTCATTGTGAGCTTTGCAGGTAAAACCATTCGATCTGCCAGGCCTTGTTTAAGAAAATGTACCTTCAATCTTTGTCAACTATTTACTTTATTTGCTTTAAATACACCTTAAATAAGTGATTGTCTAATGGATTTGTCTTGCATTACAGTTTTTGAGATATATATCAATGGCACAATTCACCCCATGGTATTCTCTCCAAATTCACAAATCACCCCACGTCGTGGGGTGATTTGTGCGACAAGACAACTCCGAAAGCTATATTTCTTAAACAGTTTATTCCAGATCCAAAGTTTTTATTGCCAGGGATGCACAACATCCTGAAATATATGTACATATTTGAGTTGGAGACATAACTGTCAAGGCCTCACTTTAAAATCACTTTGAGTAAAAAGTTGCACAACTTAGGCCACTCTCCCCTACTATAATTAAGCACTATAAGGCTACTCAATTTAGGTCTGACACTATCGCAAAATAAAAGATGCAAGGGAATCATTTTAGTTTTGGCAACATCAAAGTGAAACAAAATGTATTGATTGAATATTATCATTAATTCCAATAGACTAATTAATTACAAAGTCTGTTTGAGGATAATAACGACAAATGTGAAGTTGATACTGTGCATCAGATTGAACCTGCAGCAACGTCCTCATGTGTCACCCGACAGGAATGAGTCCCAACTAGATTATCTGGGACTTTTAATTAGAACAATAACAACGCCCTGTTATTCCCCTGAGGCTCTGGTGATGGTATTTGGGTGTGATCTACTGCAGCCTTTAAACATAATCTGATGGATTTAAAAGTCTGCTGCATTTAATATCCAAGTCTAAACGTCATACAGCGTATTAAAGCCCTGACTGTATTGAACCTCTGGCCCCAGATCAGACTGGGCTCATCTCATAAATCACAGCGTCAACAGTCAATCCCACACAGGAGAGTTTCCCAAATAATGTCTGTGTTTGAAAGCGGCTGAAACGAATCGATTCAACCGTTTCTCCAACACTAACAATCAGTGATGTCACTCTGAACAATCCAACCAATCAGAGCTTCACTTACCGAACTTTGAGCCGTGACCTTCATGTGTGTGCAGCGCTGCTCTGTCCTCAGCCGAGCTGTGGAGGAAATATGAAGAGACGCAGCTTCTTATCCTTAATCTGTGAGTCAGAGTGTGTGTGTGTGCGGTGTGTGTGTGTGTGTGTGCGGTGTGTGTGTGTGTGTGTGTGTGTGTGTGTGCAGTCTAACTGGTTGGACTGGGTCTCAGTCTGAGCTGCGTTCAGTTCAAAGTCTAAAAAATGTCAAGTCACTCTCAGTTCTATAAATACAAAATGATTCCTCCTTACATCAGTCATAAAACAAACTGTCTTTTATATTTCAAAAGAGATAATAGAAATAGAAGATAAGGATAATAGAAGAGAAAACCAAACCACTGATCCAGAACCAACTCAGCTGTTTATAAATACATTAAAGTCACAGATCGGATTTAACATCAGAAACTTGAATAGCAATGTGTACAATATTTTACTATTTTTATGATGTGTATGAATTTTGTTGTACACTGCAATGACAATAAAAGGATTCTGATTCTAAATGTGTTCTGTTAATTTGCAATAAAAACTATTGTTCACAAAAAGGTAAAAAAGAAATGCTTTTATCAAGCCAGTGAGCTCGGCACACCTGGATTTACCTGTCCTTTGTTCCCTTGTTCCCTTGAACGTTCCAGACGGAAATGGAAATTAAAATTCAAAGCAGCGGAAATTTACGACGGGAAATGAACACAACACAAGTTATGGCGGTTTGAATGGTTTTACAGTTTTGTTTTAGTTTTTTTTTGTTTAGTTTGAATGAACACACACACGCACACACACACACGCACACACACACACACACACGCACACACACACACGCACACACACACACACACACGCACACACACACACACACACGCACACGCACACACACCTATCTAATGTAGTAGAACAATGTGTTGTTATCCGTGGCCGAGTGGGTATTATTTGTTTCCACTAACATAACATTACTTCTAGGAGGAGGAGACAGGCATCTTCAGGCAAGGTGGACGCGGAGAACAGGAGAGTTGGTCTAAAGGGTACTTTATTAAAGGTTGACAGCAGGTTTCAGCTTCATAGACAACTTCTACCATCCAACACAAATGTACTTATTCATTACAAACATAACCTTCTCGTTCAGTTCTTATCTTCCCTACCTGCCTATTCTTGACAAATTGGGGTATAGAGTTTCCATCAGCAGCTTTCTTCCTCGGGCGTAAAGGCGCAGTTCTAGTGAAATGGCCTTGGTTTTATACTATCTGTGTGTGTGTGTGTCTGTGTGTGTGTGTGTGTTGGTGTGTGTATGTGGGTGTGTGTGTGTGTGTGTGTGGGGGGGTGTGTGTGTGTGTGTGTGTGTGTGTGTGTGTGTGTGTAAGAGTGTATGTGGGTGTGTGCGTGTGTGTGTGTGTGTGTGTAAGAGTGTGTGTGTGTGTGTGTATGTTTGTGGGTGTGTGTGAGTAAGAGTGTGTGTGTGTGTGTGTGTATGTTTGTGGGTGTGTGTGAGTAAGAGTGTGTGTGTGTCTGTTTGTGTGACTGGGAGTGTGTTGTATTACATTTCTAATGCCAGATGTGGGCTATTCGTAGCCAGGTCTTGCAATCGTGTTCCTATCTTCCTGCTGTGTCTGCAACACTTGTTGTCGTGTAGTGGTGGCCTAAGGCAGTCTGACCTGTATGTGTTGTCAACAAGGTTAAACCTAAAGGTTGCCCTGTTTTCTGATCAACTCAAACCTTACTAACTTATTTTAATATAACATAAATGTTGGAGAACACTACACTAACTTAACATATGAGGACGCAATGTTGCAAGTAAGTAATGGATAAAGGCCTAGAGGGAAACACTCACTAAAGAGCTGACGAGCCTATTAATGCTATTGCACAGATTAATAGAGTCACTATGAAATACGTTGGACGGCTAGACTACAAGTTATTGTAGCCTCAGAGTTATTGTTGGACATCTAACAGGTTAGTTGGATAAAATAGATTTGAAACAAAGAACATTTAAACTATTTTAAGTGTTTGGAACACACAAAGACTTCAGCGTCTGGGACACACCTACTTGAAAACTTGCTAATCTTTAATCTTGATGAATTTATTTTACTTTTTCTTAAATGCAATTTCTAATGTCTAATCTTGATGTATTTCATGCCCCTGTAAAGCACTTTGAATGGCCTTGTGTTACAGCCCTCCTATTATTCACGTTGAATATGTGTGTATTAATTATTGGTAATATATCATTGGATTAATTACTCTTACTGTTAAATTAACATTATATGACTGTCAATAAAATTGACAGGATTATACTGTTAATGAAGAAAACTGTATGAACCTATTTTTTCAGTAAAAACAGTAATCAACTGGCAGCAGGGTTGCCATTTTCTTACTGTTAAATTAACATTATTTGACTGTCACTAAAATTGACAGGATTATACTGTTAATGAAAAAAGGGATGAACCTGGACTAAATGTTTGTTATGTTGTTTGCACCGTGAGCAAAGGGGATGTTATATTTCATTGGGCAGATCTGTTTCATTCCATATGTAAATTTACCTTGTCCCCTATTTGTTAAAATGCTAAACACAGAGAGCAGCTTCTGTTTGTTACTTCAAGACACTTGTTACAATATATCAAGTTCAATGGAATGATTAATTTCTATTGTAAATTGTCTGCTGAGTTGAACTAGGGATCTTGTTTAAGATTTCCACAAACCGTTTGTTATAACCAAAAATAACGGTTAGTTCACACAGAAATGTTTTATTTAAACAAAATGCATAGTGAGGTAATGGAGTGAAACATTCCCTTTACTGAGGGTGCAAATAGCAACATAACAAACGTTTAGTCCAGTGTAAGTCATTGTGGGAAAGCGGGCGTCTCTACAATACACTTGGTTGTGCTACATGATTTATCTAAGGCAATCCATTTCCTTCATTCTACTGAGTAAACACAACTCTTCAGTTTAGTAAGACTAACTTGGTTTAATTACATTAACTGCAATTTCCATTTCCAAGTACACTGTAATAAATTTCCCTGTAAAAAAACATTAATCAACTGGCAGCAGGGTTGCCATTTTCTTACTGTTAAATTAACATTATATGACTAATATATATGAATAATACCTGATCCAAGAAAACAAGCACAGAATGTAAGAACAACAAACCAGGTGGAGTGCTGGCTGGTCTTATCATTCTGTGTACTGTGTGTGTGTTAGTGTGTTTCTGTGTGTGTTTGTGTGTGTGTGTGTGTGTGTGTGTGTGTTTCTATTTCTGTTTCTATGGGTGTCATGTGCTTGAGAGATTGTGTTGCTTCCTGTTCTCTCAGTCTTGCATGCGACTAACAAACTTGTTATCTTCATATCTTCATTCTTGTACTCTGAGGTCATAGTCAGTGTTCATGTTTCACCTCTCAGCCTGACTGAAGTCCAGAAGACGAGTGTTAATATGGAGGAAGAGGAGGACAGAGCAGATTCTGGAGTCTCCAGCTGTCTGTCTATGAATAGTGACATGTCTATAGATGAACCTCCATTATTCAGTTGCTAACTATAAGGTTAGCTTTTTATAGAAATGCAGTGGCCTTTTGAATGTGGACATAAAACAATTTTCGTGTTCACAAAAGTCACCTGGCACACGGCGCTGTCTGTCTGCTGGCTGCTGCAGGTGGCCGGGGGCTTCTATCAGACTGTCTGTCTGCTGGCTGCTGCAGGTGGGAGGAGTAGGCAAGGGGCGTGTTTTGGGCTGCATGCAAATACACCGGAAAATGGAGTCAGTCTCGCAATGTCACAACCACTAATTATGTGTTAATTTGCATCTCTTTGAAAAACTAAAATCAGGATGTTGGATGAAGCCTTGAAGAGTTTAAATCTTTATTTAGTTTTTACAACATACTAGAGTCCAAAGATTTTACAGAACAGATTTGGATACAGCCTTTAAAAAAATACTATGTACAGGTCTCCAAAATGCATTTTCATCATGTTTTTAAGAATAAAATGTCTCATAAATCAGACAGTGAACAACATATGAACAAATCCTTCTGTAATAACCTTCAGAATAGTGCTGAGAATGATTATGGAAGGTTGAGTTGATGTAAGTGCTTTAGAAGTTGAGATTTTTGGTTCAGAGTATTGAAAACAAAAACTAATGTTGAGATAATGTCCGTTAAAGATGGTTGTATAGGAGAAATATACAGACGCAAACTGTTAGGTTTATCCAACTTGCTTGTAAGACAAGGAAACCCAGGCGTTAGTTCAGCCAGACAAATGAGACAGACACAATGATGATATAGTGAGACCACATGATCATGTTACTTGCCTAGGACAAGGAGAGAGGTATGGCGCAACTGGTGTTACGTCGCCAACCCGGAAACCAACTCTGAAATCTCTCCGTGTCCGAGGTCCGTTTTTATTCAGTTACATGGTGCATACGAACATGACTTTGTGTGTACATTACAACTAATGATTGACTAATGTCTCTGAGAGCTTGTTTGTTTATCCCAGCTGGGGCATGGCAGTATGTTCTGACCAGGTCACTTCTGGCCACGACAATCCCAGCACACATAGTTTT
>CASHTC010001182.1:50000-52323 GCA_949357725.1 Hyperoplus immaculatus
TCCCCCTCCCTCCCTGTCTGTCTCCCTGTCTTACCTCTCTGGTCTCCCTCTTCCTAACCATAGTGTTGCTGCTTCTCTGCAGAGCTTTGAGTTTAGCCTGCAGTTCTCTGTCTGTCTGTCTGTCTGTCTATCCCCCTCCCTCCCTCCCTCCCTGTCTGTCTGTCTGTCTGTCTGTCTGTCTTACCTCTTTCGTCTCCAGCCTCCTAACCATAGTGTTGCTGCTTCTCTGCAGAGCTCTGAGTTTAGCCTGCAGTTCTCTGTCTGTCTGTCTGTCTGTCTGTCTGTCTATCCCCCTCCCTCCTTCCCTCCCTCCCTCCCTGTCTGTCTGTCTGTCTTACCTCTTTCGTCTCCAGCCTCCTAACCATAGTGTTGCTGCTTCTCTGCAGAGCTCTGAGTTTAGCCTGCAGTTCTCTGCGCTGCCACTGGGGGATGGGAGTGTTATCCACCGCCTGCAAGACACAACCCAGGGTTACACAGCCTGACAGACACAACCCAGGGTTACACAGCCTGACAGACACAACCCAGGGTTAGATTCAAGAGATTGAAGATGGGTTTATTGTCATATGCACATTAACAATCACAGAGCAGTCGCTGGCGATGACATGCTTTAGTCCTGGCTCATCCAGCAGGGCAATACAGAAGGTTTATAAGTATAAGAGAAACACAAGTGGGAAGCTGAGACTTAAAGGTGCAGTGTGTAATATGACATCATCAAGAAAGTTCTACAAAGTTCTAGAATGCAACGCTCCCTGGGTAACCCCACCCCTTTAGAATAATAACAGAAGCTACAGTGGCCTTCAAGGACAAGCACAATTCTAGATTTTAAACAATGCACCTGATGACATTCCAACTATGACACTTTCAAGATGGCGGCACTAGGCCTTGGTCCAAAATATGCAGAAATATGGACATATATGAGACCCTTTCTAAGGGGAAAAAAAAATTATTCAAAAAAATGTTTCAGCTATTATGCACTAAATTAAACGTACTTATGGATATTATAATTACTTTCTACAAAATCTGCTAGGAAATAAAACCCAAAATACTACACACTGCAGGTTAAAAAAAAAAAAAAAAAAAAAAAAAAAGCAACAACAACTGTATCCACAGCCTGAAAGACACAACCCAGGGATACACATGCCCTGGGTTCCGAATCGCATACTTTCTACGATATAGTATGTAGAAAACAGATTTAGGATGGTTAGAAGTACCCGGATGTCCTACCTTGGAACAGCAGTGTGTGTGTGTGTGTGTGTGTGTGTGTGTACGTACGTCTGACAGCAGGCCGACCTCCTTGGCGAGGCGATGGGCGGAGTCTAACCCCGAGGGGGAGGAGCCTAGCCTGGCCTCCAGAGAATCCACTTCCTGGGTCAGAACTAACCCCGCCTCCCGGGCCTGAGACACACAGACAGATGCTAACAGTTTACACAGAGAGATGCTATAGGCTAACAGTTTCCACCCGCTTACAGTCATTATGCTAAGCTAGGGTTAGGATGTTTTCTCCCACACACAGAGAGATGCTAACAGTTTACACCCGCTTACAGTCATTATGTTAAGCTAACAGTTTCCACTAGCGCTGTAACGATATGTGTATCGATATGACTGTCATGCCCCCCCCCCTCTCTCTCTGTCTCCCCATTTCAAATCAGACAGACAGACAGACAGACAGGCAGGCAGGCAGACAGACAGACAGATAGAGAGAGAGACAGACAGACAGACAGAAAGAGAGACAGACAGCCAGACAGACAGACAGACAGACAGACAGACAGACAGACAGACAGACATGTACCTTTGTAGCGTCTGCTCCCGTCACGGCGACAATGCGACTGATTCCCTTCACCGTCTGACGCTCCGAGACGATGAGACAGTCCTGGATAGAACCTGTCTGTCTGAGGTGACTGAGAGAGAGACAGGGAGAGAGAGAGACAGGTTAGAGAGAGAGAGACAGGTTAGAGACAGTCCTGGATAGAACCTGTCTGTCTGAGGTGACTGAGAGACAGACAGGCAGGGAGAGAGACAGGTTAGAGACAGACAGGCAGAGAGAGAGACAGGTTAGAGACAGACAGGTTAGAGACAGTCCTGGATAGAACCTGTCTGTCTGAGGTGACTGAGAGAGAGACAGGTTAGAGAGACAGACAGGCAGAGAGAGAGACAGGTTAGAGACAGACAGGTTAGAGACAGTCCTGGATAGAACCTGTCTGTCTGAGGTGGCTGAGAGAGAGACAGGGAGAGAGAGAGACAGGTTAGAGAGAGAGAGACAGGTTAGAGACAGTCCTGGATAGAACCTGTCTGTCTGAGGTGACTGAGAGACAGACAGGCAGGG
>CASHTC010001183.1:0-2500 GCA_949357725.1 Hyperoplus immaculatus
ACACACAAAGAGATACACGCACACACACTCCCACGCACACACACGCACACACAGATAGACACACACACAAACAGAGACACAAATGCACACACAGACGCATCTATACGCTATATATAGATTGACGCACACAGAGATACACACACACACATCCAGACAAACACCGCAGGTAGGCAGGCACTCACAAGCACACACACATACACACACACACACACACACACACACACACACACACACACACCGAGAGGCCGTTATCGTTGACCTGCGTGTTCCTGGAAAGTGATACGTCGCTTTCCAGAAATGTGT
Source organism: Hyperoplus immaculatus (assembly GCA_949357725.1). Lineage (NCBI taxonomy): Eukaryota > Metazoa > Chordata > Actinopteri > Uranoscopiformes > Ammodytidae > Hyperoplus > Hyperoplus immaculatus. The sequence goes on from CASHTC010001183.1 coordinate 304, forward strand.
GTGTGTGTGTGTGTGTGTGTGTGTGTGTGTGTGTGTGTGTGTGTGTGTGTGTGTGTGTGTGTTATGTCAGAGCCGACTGAAGGTTACAGCATTTACAACAACACAGAAAAAATTAATCATTTTGTTGTTTTATTTTACTTCTGCTTTCAGAGAGAGTGAGAGAGAGAGAGAGGGGGAGGGAGGGAGAGGGAGAGAGAGCGAGAGAGGGGGGGAGGGATGGAGAGGGAGAGAGAGAGGGGGAGGGAGGGTGAGGGAGAGAGAGAGGGGGAGGGAGAGGGAGATAGAGAGGGGGAGGGAGGGTGAGGGAGAGAGAGAGAGGGAGGGAGAGAGAGAGAGGGGGGGAGGGAGAGGGAGAGAGAGGGGGAGGGAGAGGGAGAGGGAGAGAGAGGGAGAGGGAGAGAGAGAGAGAGAGAGAGGGAGAGGAGAGGGAGAGATGGAGAGAAGAAGAGAGAGAGAGGGAGAGAGAGATGGAGAGAGAGAGGGATAGAGAGAGAGAGAGAGAGAGAGAGAGAGAGAGTGAGAGATGGGGAGTGAGAGATTGAGAGAGAGAGGGGGGAAAAAACATGAAGACACTCATACACAGAAAGACAGACAAATGCATTCAACTGCTAATTGGCTATAATTAACCTTTGTCTGCTTCACACCCCACACATACAAATAAACACACACACACACACACACACACACACACACACACACACACACACACACACACACACACACACACACACACACACACACACACACACACACACACACACACACACACACACACACACATTAACCTCTGGCTGCTGTTTATTTCCCATCCACGGAGCATTTCAGTACAACAATAAACATTCTTCATTTTTAAATTCAGAAAGCTGTATTGGTCTGTTGGTCTGTTGGTCTGGAACAGTGTTCCCAAAGAATTAAATATATTACTAATAATAACAAATGAGAAAAAAATAATTCAATTAATGTAGTTTATATATAGTGAATGTGGTTCGCTCTTGTTGTCAAAATCAGTTGGTAGGGTGTCCCCCCCCATGGGCCTCGGCCAGCAGCGGACCCAGGTTCGATTCCAGCCCGCGGTCGTTCTCTGCATGTCACTCCCCTCTCTGCCCCATTTCAACTCTGTCTCTACACTATCAATAAAGCATAAAAAATAAATATATAGGCAGACAGACAGACAGGCAGGCAGGTAGACAGGACAGACAGACAGACCAGACAGACAGACAGACAGACAGACAGACAGACAGACAGACAGACAGACAGACAGACAGACAGACAGGGGAAGGGGGAAAAGAGTATCTGGTCTCAATGGATTTACCTGTATAAATGAAGGTTAAAAAAAAAATATGTATACTGTATATATTTTAAAGGTGCAGTGTGTAATATGACATCATCAAGAAAGTTCTACAAAGTTCTAGAATGCAACGCTCCCTGGGTAACCCCACCCCTTTAGAATAATAACAGAAGCTACAGTGGCCTTCAAGGACAAGAACAATTCTAAATTTTAAACAATGCACCTGATGACATTCCAAAAACATGGATGCCTCCATAAGACTTGCCTGCTCAATGTACAAAAATGTAATATTAATATTTGTAATTCTCCGCTCAGGAGGATAATTCAGATTATTGGCAGAGGTGATTTTACACCAATGAGGACATATTTATGAATGAGGATATTGATTTTAGGAAATAAATTACTTAAAATGTTACACAATGCCTGTGAGGGAATTTTGGGTTTTTAGTTGTAATATTAATGGTAAAGATTAATAGATCATATATGCCTGTCTTGTGTGTCTGTCTGTCAGACTCTAGGTCAGCCTTGGAGCCTGTTAGGAGACACTTAGGTCAGATGTATAGATAAAGTCTCATCTCCTAAGACTCCAGAATGTTATGGTTCACTGTGTTCAGCTCTGAACCAAAACATTGGTCCGCTTGGTGCCCGAGCCGGGGGAGGTGATAGAGATAGCGCGAGGTTAAAACACACACACACACACACACACACACACACACACACACACACACACACACACACACACACACACACACACACACACTCACACAGCACCAGGTTAAAACACAGCTCTAAACATGTGTCTGGGGGAATTGAAGTGCAAGTCACGAGAGTTGCAGTCCGGTTCTCCTTGGCCAAGCCTGTAATAAATATCGCTTCATAATTCATCCAAGTCTCCTGAAATATTCTTCC
>CASHTC010001183.1:7500-10000 GCA_949357725.1 Hyperoplus immaculatus
TTTATTATTTATTTTTATTTTTATTTTTAATTTTAATTTTTATTATTTATTGTTATTTTTATTATTATTATTTATTGTTATTTTTATTATTTATTTTTATTATTTATTTTTATTATTTATTTTTATTTTTATTATTTATTTTTATTATTTATTTTTATTTTTATTTTTATTTAAAAAAACTTTTTTACAACTGCGTACACAACAGCTGAGAAAAAAATATAATTAAAAGTCATGTCAGAAAATCAAGAGAAAAAGTTTGAAAAATGTTCATTAAAGACCTACGTCACCGGTTTGAATATGAAGGTGTATTGAAATCTGAGATCCTATGTAGTATAAATGTGCAAACAAAATTGAAATCGGTTCATCCTAGCCTGAGAAAAGGCAGAAAGAGTGTTTTTTTAGCCCTATATTTCTCTTTCTCGTGACATCACAGAAGGAGAAATAAAGGGTTAAAAAAAACTTACTTTGTAAATATTACTGTGATGTCACAGTAAAAGACATCACAGTAATATTTACAAAGTAAAGTTTTTTTTTAACCCTATATTCAATACACCTTCATATTCAAACCGGTGAAGTAGGCCTTTAAAAATGGTTTAAAGGTGCAGTGCGTGGTGTCTGAATATTAAGTTACTGGGGAAAGTTCTAGATTGCAACGATCCATTTGGTAACCACTATCTTTAGGAGAATTTACACAAGCTACGATGGCCTTCAACTTTCAGTTTTTGTTAATTCTAGCGCCCCCCTTTTGGACAAAAGCTGTAGTGTTTTTACCACGCCAGCTGTTGTTCCTGGGTGAGCGTATACACCATGACAAAGGCATTAAGAAAAACTATATAAAAATAGCATTCTTTTACACTGATGGTCTCGTTTGCTGTTACATGTCATTTATGATCATCAGAGGAAAAATTAGACTGTTTCAGAAATATTTCAAAGTTCCTCGTAGCACCTTTAAATAACTACATTACACACACACAGACACACAGACACACACACACACACACAAACACACAGACACACACACACACACACACACATCACACACACACACAGACACAGACGTTTATTTATGTCTTTATATTATTTTATGTTTTTGTTTAGATGCGTGACGTCCAGAACGAACATCTGACGAGGTTTATTGGAGCGTGTATCGACCCGCCGAACACCTGTATCATCACAGAGTACTGCTCCAGAGGCAGTCTGCAGGTCTGTGTGTGTGTGTGTGTGTGTGTGTGTGTGTGTGTGTGTGTGTGTGTGTGTGTGTGTGTGTGTGTGTGAGTGAGTGAGTGAGTGAGTGAGTGAGTGAGTGAGTGAGTGAGTCTGTCTGTCTGTACATGATATTCATTTCATTACAATATTATGCATGAAATCACAACAATATTCTATACTTACACTACACACACACACACAATCTCACACACACACACACAGCCACACACACACACAATCTCACACACACACAATCACACACACACACACACACACACACACACACACACACACAATCTCTCTCACACACAAACACACACACACACACACACACACACACACACAATCTCTCACACAAGCACACACACACACACAATCTCTCTCACACACACAAACACACACACACACACACACACACACACACACACACACACACACACACACACACACACACACACACACACACATTTTAAACTCAGTGTATTGTTGTGTGTTTTCTTCAGGACATCCTGGAGAATGACAGCATCACTCTGGACTGGATGTTCAAATACTCTCTCATCAACGACATCGTCAAGGTTCATCTTCTCAAAGTCACGTTTATGCTTAAAGAGCTATTTTACCGGTGGAAATATGAAGCTACCTATATGTAGATAAATACCTATGTGTTATAAATGTGCAAAGATCTTAGAAATCGGTCCACCCTAGCCTGAGAAACGGCAGAAAGAGTGTTTTTATAGTCTCTCTGACTGTCTCTAGCTCAAAAGTCAGAAATCCTCCGGCTACCACAAGTTTGAGTTTGCTAATGCTAACCCCGGCGCTAGCTTGGTTTGTCGGCAGTTTTCGGCACAATCGCTTCAAAGTCATTTTACTATATATTTTAGTAAAATGACTGTTCAAGAGGCAGTCTGCAGGTCTGTGTGTGTGTGTATGTCTGTGTGTGTGTGTATGTATGTGTGTGTGTGTGTGTGTGTGTGTGTGTGTGTGTGTGTGTGTGTGTATGTGTGTGTGTGTGTGTGTGTGTGTGTGTGTGTGTGTGTATGTGTGTGTGTGTGTGTGTGTGTGTGTGTGTGTGTGTGTGTGTGTGTGTGTGTGTGTGTGTGTGTGTGTGTGTGTGTGTGTGTGTGTGTGTGTGTGTGTGTGTGTGTGTTCCTTAGCTCATATTCCATAGAGCTAAGGAAGAGAAATCCATTATTTGTAAAAAAAAAATAGAAAAATAAAAAATAAAAAAATCTCCCTTTTTTGAGGGAAAATTAGAAATCTCGACTTTATTCTCAAAATGAATAGTGAACAAAAA